>CAEGAF010021528.1:0-15188 GCA_903067075.1 Micropoecilia bifurca | reverse complement strand
TTGTTATTACTTTATATTCAGTCTAATCAACAATAGTTAATATAGATTGTGATTTTCAGTTTAAAGTGTTCTTTCTTTTGTGTGTATGAACAGACCTGAAGGCCATGTCTGCCTGTTCATCTTCATGTGAAACAGTTAACTGTGTGTTTCCCAAACCTTAAATTATGCTTCCACAGGTGTCTTCTTATCAACCGGAATACTCCCAACCTTGGAAACTGCCTATGTGCAGTAATAATTTATGTCTGTTGTCTTTCTAAGCATTCTCTTTCCTTTTGCTTGATAATAAAAGATGAGCTGTAACGAAAGGTTTTCAGAACGCTCAGTGAACGGCTTGGAGAAGCCGTTTGTTGAGTCTTCTCCTTTTGCAAAAGCTTTGTCATAATAATTCACATGCGTTGTCTGTGGTTCTTTTAAATGAAGGTTCAAGAAAATACCCATCAGTAAGTAAGATATAGGAGCTTGTTTTAAATAATTATTGCTTAATATTGATAAAAAATGTTCTAGTTCCACTCATAAACTTGTCTTGTCTTATTATGTCATAGGTGTAATCATCTACCACTATTTTGTGGTCAATATTAAAACAAGCTCCTATATCTTGCTGAAAAGTTACTTGTAATTTAGTTTTGTCTTATTTCAAGCAAACTAAGATATTTGCACCAGAAACCCGACTAAAAATACCTGGTAATATTTTGTGTTTTTGCAGTATAGGTTTTATTTCAAATGAGGTTTTTTTTAGGAAACTTCTTATGCAAATACATTAAAAAGCTTTTGGTTGTATGGTGACGCAATGTAGCAAGGTTTCATGGGTAAACCAAGCTGCACGGCGGAGGACTCACTGTTGCCGCATCATGGGAATGTTGACACAGTTGGCTGCTGCCACGGCAGCAAACGGGACCCAGCGAGCCACGAGAGGAGGAGCTTTCTGCAGAACAAATCATCAGAAACACCAATGACGCCCCAGGTCATCACATGATAAAATAACACGGATTCATTGCAGTTTTAGCACACCAGCCTGAAAGCTGAACCAATCGGACCGCTAGCTTGAGGTGTGATGTGCAGAGGGACCAGTTGGTGCTGAGCGAACTGGTCTGTGTGTGTTTGTACCTTTGTGTAAAGGTTGAGTCCTACAGCTGTTGCTAAAGCTGTGCTGGTCGCTGTAACGTAAGCCACTCCGATCTGCCTGAGAAACAGGACAAAAGCTGTTAAAACTGCCTCAACAACAAGAATCAGAGTTAGAGAAGAGCCATTAGCATGTTTGATCGGATGAAGTTAAAATCTCATTTTTATCCCAGATACACGCTTACTGCTGACACTAAAGCCTCCTGTCTTATGAATAAAGCATTAAAGTTATCTGAAACCTCCTCGAAGACAAAGTATCTTTGCCCGTGTCTCATTTGTCTAATTACTTCCAAATTAAATAATCAGTTTAATTTAAGTCTTTAAAATAGCAATGAAGCAGTGTTATCTTTGTCGCCCAACAGGTAGGTTTTTAGCACCAACGATGCTGCTTTTCATCATTTTATTTTGTTTCAAGCGTCTCTATAGTATTGTCTACATGAGCCATTCCACTGCAGAGCCAAACAGTTTTTCCTATAAACAGCCAGCAGTGCCCATCTGACCCTGTGTTCACACACATATGGCTGAAAAAGCCGAGCTGATCGAAACCGAACTGAACTGGTTGAAACCAGGGAGCTGATAACATTTGTAAGATGAGCTTTAATGTCTGAATGTTTGCATTGAAATCCCAATACGGTTCTCTCCTCTTGTAATTTTCATGTAGAAAAAATTATATTTGGTGAACAGAAATATGATTTCAACAACGAAGTATTTATTGTTGTAGAGAAAAGTAAAAAAAAATGATGTGGCCAGAGAAGAGCTCATTTCTACCAAAAAGCATGTTTACAAGTTTGACATTTTCTGATGTCAAAAAGTTGTAAATATGCAGGAAAAAATATTTTCAGCTGTTGAAGGCAAAAAATCTATAATGTTAAAAATATGATATGATGACATTATGAAATCAAACTTTAGACAGAAGTCAGGGAAACAGATTACTGGATGGATGGATGGATGGATGGATGGATGGATGGATGGATGGATGGATGGATGGATGGATGGATGGATGGATGGACCTTACTTTGGGGAGATGGGAGAGGCGGCGTTGCGGTTGGTGTAGTTGACCAGAGCGTTGAAGGACTGGTTGACCCACTGCCAGAACACCACAGCAGGAACGGTCCTGAAACCAAAGCAGCAGGTTCAGCTTCTGCAGGATGGAAAGACACATGGAAGCGGGTCCGGTCCGGTCCGGTCCGGTCCCGGCTACCTGTAGAACTGCAGCATGAAGCCCGTGATGGCCATGCCTCCGGGGACCTGGAAAGACATGCGGCCGATGAGGTTCATGCGGTCCCCAGTGTCTGGGTGGAAGGCCGAATCGTACAGCTTCTTTGCATAGTACAGCTGCTCCTCTGAGGTACCTGGGGGAGTGGATCCAGCCCTGCACAGAACCACAGAACAATACCACTCAGGTGTGGAGCAGCAGATGATTAAATACTTCAGCAAATCGCTCACATGCACAGACAAGAACCTAACTGGGCACAGATCTTCCCAGAGGCTTGTCTTTTTGAAAAAACATAAGACAAAAACATAAGACATTGAATAATTCAAGATGGCCACCATGGTCTTCAAGGAAAATATATTTTTGCACTAAATTTGATTATGTTGTTGATGTCAAACCATAGTTGGACCCACAAGATCGTTTTTGTATTGTTTTGATTTTCCAAGATGGCCACCAACATGAATTTTTTTAAAATAAAATTAATGATTAGATGAATGTGGTTTGTGTCAAAGTTTAAATATTTTCACAATAGAAGTCATATATATTTTAATTACAAAATGATCACTGTGGTTGCAATGGATAAATAAATGATTGCACTAAAATCTTTAGCAGTTATTACAAGTGAAGTGCACAGCTGACCAAAACATTAGGCTCACTGACCTCTAATTCGCTAAACAGTTAGCGAATTGTTTACCTAAATAATTTGTTAAATGCTTAGCAATGGAGTTAAGCTGATTGGATGATTGAATAGCGTTAGCTCTGTTGATTGATTAGCAGAGCTAACACTAAACTGCAAAACACAAAAGTTGACCTGACACCAACCATTGAGACAACCGTCTCTCAGTCTGTTGCACATCTTCATCTCCTTCCAGTTGACAATGTCTTCAGTTTCTAATTTTGCAACATAATATTATTTTAAATTGCATAAATAGGATGACCAAAGTAGAAAACATGTGGTGTGACAAAGTTCATCCCAGTCATGGAAATGGGTAACATTTTACGGCAATGATTGGTTAAAAAGTTTCAAAAATGGCGGCCATCTTGAAAAGTGGTCTCTTCTTGAAATTCAAGTAGTTAATGGAAAACATGAAGAATATACAACCAGAGGGGCGAGCAAGCAAATTTTTCTGCTTGTATCAAATAATGATTTTTACAGTAATGTGGTAGGGAAAAAGAGGAAAAAGAGCATCCGGTCAGATGCTACAGGAGGAGTTACTTTCATTTTTTTCTCACCTGCAGCTTTCTACTAGCGCTTTGGCTTCATCCAGCCGTGAGTCTGGGAGGACCGCGGTTCTGCAGTCGGTGATGTTGAAGAAGTGCTTCAGCCGCCCCATAAAGGTGGACTGATCCCACCGGGGAGCATCGATGTCGAAGGAGCTCAGAGCCATTTTGTTTGTCAAAGTCGAGCTTTTTGCACCTTGTTCGCCCTGAAGGAGGTCAACAGGGGCTCCGGACGAAACCTGAGGACCAACATAATATTCTCTAATTAAAGATATTACATATTTTTTATAGTCTGCATAACCATCAAACTTCTGCACTTCTCAAATTTGCTGGAAACATCCAGCGTACTCTCACAGCCCTGAACAAAAAAAACCTCCCATTTCCCCTTGAAACAATTTGGAGGCCCATCAGACTTCCACTGGAAATCGTTGACCACCTCCTGCTAAATCCTTCCACAGTTAGTCAGTTTGTGTCTCTGCAGCTGCAGCGCTTCATCTTAATCACCAAGACGAATCAAAACCTGCTGAATAAGCAGCAGAACATCCAAACTCTCCCCTGTATGTGAAATGAAACCTTAAAGTTTCAGGTTAAAAGTAAAGAGGAAAGAAAGAAAAACATATATATCTATGGTGTCTGACTGGAGCTGGATTGTTTCTGAAGCTGTTTGTTTAGAAAGTAGGTCAAAGGGCTGCAGATGCTGGAGGGGGACGCAGAGTATGACCAAAGATTCAACTGCACTGTTCACAGTGTCACAAAACTGATTTAACGTGCAAATGAAAGGATCAGGAGGCTGCTGCAAAAATTGTAAGCTGGGATAATTGTCTGTTTAGCATAAAGACTGATTATTCACCGTATGTGAAACCTGAAATAAGGTCTGTTTTAACAGTGATTACCAAAATATACCTCAAAGATTGGCTTTTTTCATTAATCATTTAAATTCTGAAGCAAAATAAGCAACTGGATGCAGCAGGACGCACTTATAAAAGCTAATAAGCTATTTTAAACTTTACAAAAGCAGCATGAGACAAAACAAATAGTATATTTTACTGAGAAAAAAAATCATCCAGAAACAAATAAACCAGATAAAAACAGAGAAATGTGCAGCTGCAACCAACATACGACCAATATGCAAGGTTCCAAATAAAACAAAAAATAGAAAAATACTTCAACAGTAACGTGAAAGTCTTATTTTTCTGGAAAAGGAAAACCTTTCTGTCGATTACTGATGCCAAATGGTTTAGGATTTTTCCTCTTTAATTTGATTTGGCAGAATTATTTGTTTTTGTAACGTCCTAAACTGGGGAGATTATGGCTTATTTTGGGGCTTTTTAGTTCATTCAAACATTAAATATAAATAAATATTTATGTAGCCTTCCAAATGAAATAATCATCAATACAAACTAAACAATAACAACAAACCAGTGACATGTGAGCAAGAGAGAAAATGCTGAGTAGTTATGATCTTATTAGCATAAACCTTAGCAAATATGTTACAGAAACTAAGGGGCTAAACTTCAGAGATTTTAAAGAATGAAATCTCTGTTTCATCGGGATATCACAGTTTCATCCTTTAAACTCAAAATCAGACATTGTTGAGTGAGAAATAAACTGTCTGCAAATGGAAACAACATACTGCTCATCCTAGCTATAATGACAAAAATCTGGAGTGATTCTGAAATATCTGTGAAATCCTGCACTGATGTCTGCCTGGTTTCTCGCTGCAACAAACGTCTTTTTCTCACCAAGTTATAATCTCTCCTTACCTGCAGACCCTGCATCCTTGTCCCTCCTGCTGGCCTCTGGTCTAATGTCTCCTCCCTGACTTTGCTCTATCTATTGCAACAATAAACATTCCTTAAATACGTGAAAAACAATAGTGGGCTTCTGCAACTTCTGCACAGAAATGAAAAAGGTTGGGATATTTTCCTAGCATTAAATAACTAGCAAAGGATGGAATATATGGTAATTTTATTCAAATGATAGTAGCTGTAGTTTATAATAATCAAGTCAAAGTAAAAATTACAGTCAAGTAAAGTTACTCAGTTTTTCTCAAGGAGTTACTCAAGCAAATAAAACTAAAATCTACTCACATCGGCAGCAAGTTTAACGTTCTTGCTAACAATCTTAACATTATGAATTAACTAGTCCTTTTACCTACCATTATCTCTCATCAACTAATTTACTCAATCACTCGGCTCGTTTGAAAAAAACTGCAAAGTTTTTGGCATTTTGCTGGTTTGTTGCTGTGATTCTAAAACACCAAAACCAACAATGCACATCACCACAAACACACCATCCCCACACTTAAACATGGTAGTGGCAGCATTATGTTGAGGGGGTGTTTTTCCAGTGCGTATAAGGAAGATGGATGGAAATACAACCTCCAAGATAAATCTTTTGTCTGCAAAATACAACAATGTATTAGGGCCACTGTACACAGAAAAAAAGAGGAGTACATTTCCACAATAAACTTGAGATTAATCTCAGAAATTGTTTTAGAAAAATCAAGGAAATTTTTGCATTTGAAAAGTGGCAAATTTGCAAGACACATTTCAGAAATAAATTTTTCAAAATCTGGAATAAATCAAAAAAAAATCCAGGTTATTTCTAGCTAATTTTCAAAATCAGAAATTTCTTGTTTTTTTAAGAAATATTTTTAGATTAATCTAAAAATTTCTGATTTTCTTTTCTTGCAAATGTTCCACTTTTCAAACTTAAAAACGTCTCTGTCTTTTTAAGAACATTTCTGAGATTTCTTTGTCTTACAGTTCTTTTTTTCCATCTAAAGTAGCCACAATACAACGCAAAACACTCGAGACCTAGGTAGAGATTTCCAAAGATGATCGAGCAGTAAAGGTTCATTGTAGTCTATACAGGTAAATCTAGTTTGCACAAACAAACTGCAAATTTACTTGCATGCATTTTCCACCACTGGTTACTGTAGCTTAGGATTTACTCAGGCTCGACAAACCAGATCTGCAGGTCAGAGCACATCCAGCCTCACAGCACATCCGGACAAATTTTCAATACCGATTTCAATGACTTGCATGCAGCTTGGGTTAAATAAAAGACAATCACGTGTTTGGACCGCAATAATTTTTTCCTGTGGAGTGTAAAAATCACAGAGAGAGGAGGGACAGTTCAAAGAAACACGCCACACTAAGCAGAAAGTGATGCAACTCAGACCTGCAGTTACCAGCTCAGTCTGACTCCCCGGAACATCCAACATACCTGCGATGAGACCTCGGAGCGCCACACCGAGCAACCTGTCAGGTAATCACGTTCACTCACGCGATACGGTGGTAACGAGACGCGCACGTGGCACGGCGTCATCCAATCAAAAGCTGGGATTGATCCCCCTACTAACCCACCTCTTGTAAACCGGCGAGAACCAAACCCGACTCATGAGGAACAAACTGCAGCCTCGGCTTTACAGCCGGTTAAGAATTACCTCCGTGACGTGTTTTTCCTGCTGCCAGCGTGGGAGAGGGAAATGATACACATCCACGAGCGAGTGTAGCTCACAATAACCAAAATGTTGTGGTGTTTATTTGTTTTTACCTGTGGAACATTTAGCGCGAAGCTAAGCAAACATGCTCTGCATACGTGAAACTGGTGCTGCGTTCAGGTGAAATGGTTTAAAATATTTCTATGACAACAGCGGTGGTTCGCTTCCGTCACCTTGCTACGTGGCAAAACGTGACACGCCTCCCAAATAGGAAACACTGGAACATAAAATCAGAAATATACAGATTAGTAGGCTTATCGCAATAAATAAAAACGAGATAATTAATTTCCATTTGTATAATTTATCGTTTTTTTCTTTTGTTTCCTCTCTTTTTCTAAAAATTGGTGCTTTGGACTCAACTACCCCTTTTTGAAGGACAATTTTATTTCCAGAGACTTGATCATTTATTTTTATTTGTTGTTTCAGTTTGCTTTGTTTATTCATTTGGGATACTATTCCAGTTCCAGTGTTAAATGTTTATAAGAATGTAAAATGAAGTATATATAGTAGTATAGTACTATAGTATAGTACTTACTGTATATAGTACTATATTACTTGAAAATGATCTCAATACGTCAATATTTTCCATCACAATAACGTCAGGGACAATTGATCACACATCAAACAGCTCTACAGAATATAATGTAAACCAATTTGTTCCTCAGCAAAGAGACAGGAACATTCACACAAAGGTAAAAGTAAAAAATGACTAATTTTATACTGTAAAACAAAAGATTCTGTTTTATAGTATAAATAAATAGGCAACAAATGTTAACTATAACCCTTTTATGTAAAAAGCAAGCATACGTTTGTGCAACTTTAGGATCATTAGAAATTATGACTAGCTATTTCAAGAGTGAAATATTATCTACTATTAAATATTATCTACTATCTCATTATAACCAGCTATCATAACTATCAAATAATAATAATAATAAGCTTCAACTCTCACAGGTTTGTTTTCTGGTATACTTGTCTCTTATATTTTCAAGATTAATTTAAATTCAACAGAAATTGTAATAATTACAATTTTGTTAGGTGACCATTTTCAGGTATCTATAAGGTGTGGATAATGTTATGGAAACATAATATATGATAATATATTATATCAATTATCTCATAATTTAGAGATTCTATTTCATTTTTATCAGGTAATATTACATAAACATGAGATGTTATAATGTATCTCATACTCTCATTATGAGATATCATTTTGAGATAGCTATATCATTATTATGAGAGATTATCTCATAAATCAAGTGATACCAGTGTTTTTCATCAAAGTGCTGAAAATGGTCTTCCACAATTTTGCAAAAAAGAATGAATAAATAAATATTTCCTTTGAACACATATACTAAAAGACTTAGAGTTGCAGTGTAACTCAGACAAAGTCGCTTTACAGATTTCCAATCACGTAAAATCCCAACAAAATACTCGGAAGTCAGTGTGATTACAACGTGACAAAATCTGACAATTCAATATGTAAGCATTTTTTCCCCGAGTACCGTGAATGCAGCACGATCCCAAGCGTACGCACTGTGCGTCTGACGTCACGTTTAGCGGCGTCTCCAGGAGAGAATCCAGCAAGATGGTGAGTTTAATTTATCCCAAAAAATAGGCAACAACTGTTAAATATCACCCTTACTTTTGCGTACATTTACAGCACGTAGGTTTTACTTTAGCCAGGAGCTGATTTGTCGGCTCTCGCCGTCTGGAGCCTGAGGAGAAAACGCAGGCGGAGCTGCCTTGTTGCTGCTTCAGTTACCAGGGGAGATTAGCTCAGCTCGTTAGCTCGGCGCAGCTCCTGTTTGTGTGCCGTTATCTATGCAGCGCTGCGTGGAAACGTCCCGCTCCACGGAGTCAGGAAACTCACAAGCTCACCTGTTATTGTCACGATCTGATGCGATTATCTGAGGGTTTATTCGGCTATGAAATGAAAATAAAGTTTAGTTGCGTGGCCTGTTGGTGAGGAGTCCAGGTGGATGAAGGGAAGAAGAGGAACAACTCATCCTGTCCCCAGGCCGTAGACGGATTAGCTTAAAAAAACAAACTGGGTCCAGTGCAGAACATTTAAACCAATCCAACATTTTATTTGTCCCAGAGGAAAATCAAATGTTGTAACTCATATTATCCAAGAATCCTAGGAGTCTGGATGGTGATGCTGTGGGCTGGAAGGATCTGGTAGCAGTCAGGCTTGCAACGGATCTGAAGAGGCCTCTGACTTGAGGCTCATTACTGACATGCAAGCAGCTCAATATCTGCTATAAGCAGAGACGATATTCCACAGTAACATGCTTTGGATGATGCCATTAGTTGTTGGCAAGAACTGCTACTCCACTTCATTTGCTTTTGCCGCTCCTCTTTAAACTTTTTTCTACCTGTATGGTTAGAAACCCATGATAATCGATGGCAGAGATTCATATTCTTTCATCCTCCATTTGTTACTAGGGTTTATAATTCAGGTATTATTTGAGCTTTTGAAATGTCAATCAGCTGCTCCCAGTTGTATAAGCAATGTATTGGTGCCACGGTTACGTGTCATAACAACTGTCCTAAAGTAAAAAGGTACGAGTAAAAAT
Organism: Micropoecilia bifurca; assembly: GCA_903067075.1. Lineage (NCBI taxonomy): Eukaryota > Metazoa > Chordata > Actinopteri > Cyprinodontiformes > Poeciliidae > Micropoecilia > Micropoecilia bifurca. The sequence continues at coordinate 5,548 of CAEGAF010021528.1, read as the reverse complement.
CCTGTTAGATGCACCGCATCCAAAAATTGAGAGATTATTTGTTCTCAAAACTATCAAATAATAATAATAAGCTTCGAGTCACGCAGGTTTGTTTTCTGGTATATTTGTCTCTCATGTTTTCAAGATTAAGTTAAACAGAAATCGTAATAATTATAATTTTGTTAGGTGACCATTTTCAGGTATCTCTGAGGTGTGGATAATATAATGAAAACATAATATATGACAATATGACTTGCAGTAAATAAACAAAATAATTTTGAAGTGTTTCACAGCAAACATGAACTCCAGATAATGAATAGTCTATCTATCTATCTACTGGGAAAAATAAAATGAGATGTAATATTTCCATTTCATCCACAGGGTTTTTATTGGCCAAGTCTCTTTACTTTCAATAACTTTTCAAGCGTCACCAAATATATTACAAGCATATAGTAATTTAATTTAAAGTGATATCTGCCAATTTTTTGTCAAAAACATCCATTTTCTTTTTGCTCATTTGTTTGTCTACTCGTGGCAATGCTTCCTTTCTGTCATGTTGTTACTTTAAACAAACAATTAGGGATTTATGAGTAAACTTGTTGCATATTCTGCAACTTTCCCTGCTATTATAATCTCTCTATTCCCTTGGAACAATGAACCTCGCCACTGTTTGCTGCAGGGATTGCTGTCCATCCTTCGTAAGCTAAAAAGCACTCCAGACCAGGAGGTTCGGATACTGCTGCTGGGTCTGGACAACGGGGGGAAGACCACGCTTCTCAAACAGCTGGCATCAGAAGACATCAGCCACATCACCCCCACACAGGTAGCAAAGCGCCAAAGACTCCTCCGCTCCCTGCTTCCGGCGCGGATTGGCAGCAGCTCTGTGCTTTGTGCTCCCTGCAGGGATTCAACATTAAGAGCGTTCAGTCTCAGGGGTTTAAGCTGAACGTCTGGGACATCGGAGGCCAGCGGAAGATCAGGCCGTACTGGAGGAACTACTTCGAAAACACCGATGTGCTGGTAAGGGGGGGCTTATATTGTAGTCGCTGAATTAAATAAAGATGTTTGAGTCGATGACTGAAAGGTTTTCCTCGTTTCAGATTTACGTTATTGACAGTGCTGACAGAAAGAGGTTTGAGGAAACAGGGCAGGTATGTGCAATAAGCAGATGCATTTCTGTACTCTTAACATATTGTTGTAAAATTAAGTGAAATTCAAATTTTAACAACCAAAAAGTATATTTTCTGGTAATACTAAAAAAAATTGCCACTAATTGGCTCCTGCAATAGGTAATCAAATAATTTGTAATTTTATTGTTTTATACAGGAAATAATAACATGTTCTTATTTATTTTTGCAATTTGTGTTTAAGTATGCTGCGGTAAAACATATTTAGGTTTAGTTTGAAACCTGGCATTGTCATGAATTATTGGTGCCCTTTCTTTTCCTGAGCACTCTGAAATGTTGTTTCTGTCACAAAAGAAAAACCAAAAAACTACCCGTTTTGATAAGATGCTGTTTTAATTTTGGCTGTGCTTGCTTATTTATCGAGAAACTCCAAAATAATTGTAAAATTATTCCCAAATAAATGATTTCATCCAATACATTAAGAACATTTCAATAAGAAAACATTCTACTTTGATTCATTTTTTATCCCTTTCCTTGAAAGACGCATTCATTTGAATGGATCATGATTTTTTTTAAAATTCATACTATAAAGGATATAAAGATTTTGTGTTAATGTGTATAAACAGATTCACTACAGGCTCTGTTTTTGTGTTGCTTTAACCAGCAGACAGCTGGATTCCCTCTGTTTCCCTGGCTTCCTCCGTGTGTCTGATGGACAGATGTGTGTGTGTGTGTGTGTGTGTGTTTGCTGCAGGAGCTGGCGGAGCTGCTGGACGAGGAGAAGCTGAGCGGCGTTCCTGTGCTGATCTTTGCAAACAAGCAGGACCTGCTGACGGCGGCTCCAGCCTCAGAGATCGCGGAGGGACTCAACCTGCACACCATCCGCGATCGGATGTGGCAGATCCAGTCCTGCTCCGCTCTCACCGGAGAGGGGATCCAGGTGAGCAGGGAGCCCAGCGTCCGGCTCGTCACGAACGTTAAACAATATTCAATTAATTGGAAAGTTAATTCATGGTAGCAATCCACAAAATGGGCCTCGGCTTGTAAATCCCAAATTAAATTCTTTTAGAAAATGAGAATATTAAACAGTACCACTATTCTTTTTTTTTGTTTTAAAGTACAGAGGTGTTGGTCTAGTGAAAGTGATCGTACAGTAGATGCTCTCAGCTCTTGGTCACGGCTCCTTTTGCATGAATTACTGGATCAGTGAGGCTGGAGGCAATCAGCCCGAGGCGTTTACATTCAAAAATGCTTTATTGATCCTAAAGGGAAATTAAATGTCGTAACTCGTATGAATTCAAATTCTTCAAAGAGTAATTGTAAATGGCAAAGGGTCTCTTGTTGCAGTCTGTATTACAGTGAATTTGAAGAAGCCTCTGACTGAAGACACTCTGGTTTCCCAGGACAGTTTCATGCAGAGGTTGGTCAGGTTGTCATCGTACATCGTGTTGAGTTACAGCATTTAATTTGAACACAGTTTGTTTGGATAGTTTCATTGTAAGAGAAACATATTATTCCTAATTTCTCCAAAGGCGACTTATGTATCTGTGTAACTGAAGTAAATGTTGCTTTATATTTGATACATTTAATAACATTAATGAAATCGGGAGATTTTTTCTTGTTAGAGTAGAGTTTTGTTCTCGAACCAGTCAGGTGTGCAAGGTGTGTGAGAGACATTTTAAAACATAAAATGTTATACTATCACAAGACATTATTTATAACGATAATAAATTATATTATGTAACTGTCTTTTTATTTTTTTAGGTCATTTGCATTGTTTTTATCTCCAAAGTGTGGTGCTTGGAAAGTTTGAACTTGAATTTTAAGTGCCTGAACCCTGTACTGCACTTTTTTCTTCCACTAAACTCTCCAGTAATATGTTTGCCTACATATGAACACCCAGATTATTTCGCTCCCAAACGGATGTGTATTTCAACAAAAATAAAAACGTTATGATTTCTAATATTCTATTCTTCAAGATTCACTTGTATTTCGGAGGCTTTTCTGCGCTCAGCAAACTGTTTCTTCTTCTTCTTCTCTTCAGGAGGGCATGAATTGGGTTTGCAAAAGCGTCAACTCCAAGAAGAAATAGCATCGCTTTCACTCCTTCACGACTCAGGATGTGCAGCAGCAGCAGCAGCGAAACACACACTGAGCCTCAGTACGGTGGGATTTACCTGTGAATGTAAACGCACTACTAATCCGACGTGGACTTTTTCTAATCCCCCCCAAAGCATCACTACACCGCTGATGCGTACGAATCTCCGCTTGTCATCTGGCTTCCATGAAGAAGAGAGGCGTTGGCCTCCGAACGGGACCGACCTGCACCAGCCATGTGATTCTTACTGTCGCCTATTGGAAGCGTTTCCCTTCATCTGCTGCTTCTTGCAGGATCTTCCAACACGTCTCCATCTCATGCTTATGTATTTCTGTTTTTATTTTTATTATTTTTTTTGTTTTAATCATTCCACGGCGGCTCCCAGCCCATTTCCTGCTACTGCTCTGTTTGAAGTGAGGTATATTTTTGTAACTGTTTTATTTATGGTGAAGTAGAACGAGAGAATTGCCTGGACTCTCCCCTTTAAAGATGATACTGTGTTAATATGTACAAAAAGACGAATAAATTAATGTGTGAGGAACACTACATTTTTGGATCAGTTGTATATAAATCGGCCCTTTTTTGTCATGTCACAGAGTATTCTGCATCCTGCTGTAACTGTGTAGTCTATAATGTTTGCATTTCTAACATGGCAGAGATAAATATACTGTATGGTGTGAAACATTTCCATGTACTCCTGGGGTTAGTGAGGGAATTCACTGTTTTAGCGTTTTCTTTTTATTCTTGAATGTAATCTGTCCAGTTTGAAAAAAAATGTACTTGGGATTAAAAAAAGAAAAATTAAAGAGGTTTGAAAAGTTGGCTGAACAAAATGGCTGCCTATGAATTCAACACATTCATGTACAAAAAGCATGTCAATAAATCACAATATCATCGAGTTAATTTCATTTGTTTGAGCTCAGGAAAACCTCAAATTGATTTTTTTTCCTCCTGTAATAATGAACACTTTCATTTAAGACATTTTTCACACCACTGAGTATCTACTGATTACTTGGTCTGGGCTCCTTTTGCATGAATTACTGCATCTATGCACTGTTGCATGGAAGTAATCCACCTGCCTGATGGATGGAGGGATAATTTGTATATAAATAAAATCACATTTATCTCAACAAGGGGAAGAAGATGAACTAATTTCAAACTCATGAAAAATTACTCATCTTCTCAAAGGGCCAGTTGCCCTGGAATGTTTATTTTAATTAGAAAATTAAATTATAATTATTATTTAGGATAATTGACAATGTTTTTGCAAATCTGATTTTTTTATTATAAAACCCATTAATCTGCTAAGATATTAATAAATATATGCCTCTGCATCTGTCCTTTTTAAATAACTGATCTGCCCCTTCAGCATTTCAAGATTTTTATTTTTTTTTCAAAGTCAGATTTCATGTTACTAATTTATAAATATTTGAGAAGAATTTTGAAATATTTGTGCTTGTATAAATTGAAATGTGACTTGTTACTCGCTATATCGCCCATGGAATATAATTTCCTGGAGGAAGCCGTATAGTAGAAGTGATAAATACTGCCACCTGCAGGTGGGAGTTAGCAACACTTATACCCAACCATTTTGACCATTTTCATAAAAAAGTAAAAATAAAAAACCCAACATTTATGCATTATGTGGGGATCTGTTGAGTTTGTGTTAAAAATGGGAGGGACTCTAGAGGACCACATCAATAGCTATGGCGGGCCAGATTTGGCCCACGGGCCTTGACTTTGACACGTCTTCTGGACATCCAAGCGCATTTAATCCTTGCGCTTGAAAATACACAGCTGTCCATCAGTGATTTTCTGCTTTCCGTCCGCTGCTTGTGCCTGTAAATAATCAGTAACTCTGAGTTTCTCTGTGAGTCCGAGCTGCGGAATAAAAGCTGCGATCTGAGATCAAATTTGATTTGTTCGGACAGGCGGACAGGTGGTGCAGCATTAAGCTGCCTGTCTGAGAGCCGCACGGCCCAGAGGCTGCAGGACAAGCTGTACAACTCCAGTCTTCACCCGCAGACATCTTTAAACAAACACGGGCCTCGTCCACCTGGACAGACCGAGACAACCCGCAAACTGCAGGGGCCTCTGGATCCCTGGAGGAATACAAGGGCCACTAAGGAGCCAGCATTTGTAGCAGGTTTCAGGAAAACGTTTATTTTTATGATTCAGATATTTATTTCGGTAAAGGTTCGAGTTTTCCAGACTAAACTTAGAGTTTTCTGTTCTTTTCTTTTTTCCTTCTTTCTTTATTTTTGGTCCTTTGTTATTATTATTATTATTATTATTATTATTATTATTATTATTATTATTATTATTATTATTATTATTATTATTA
>CAEGAF010021501.1:0-17328 GCA_903067075.1 Micropoecilia bifurca | reverse complement strand
TCTATATAGGCCCAGGCTAATGCAAGTCAATTTCACTTCTGAAGAACACTGATAACTGGGGTGTGACATCATTCCTAACTACTTGGTAGAATTCTTGACAGTCGATAACCAAAACTTCAACATCGATGTACTTCATTCAGCTTCAAGTTCATAGAATAGTTAAGTAAATTAGCACTTTAGAATTGATCTAGAAATGTCATTAAGGGGAAGTTAAATGTGCTAAATATTTTCAAAGTTAGCAAAAATGCTAAAGTTTTAAATGCAAAATTAGCTCCAGTATTAGTGCACTAGTAGTGGAAGTGTGTCAACCCATAGGGACGACATTACAGAAGTGTAGATGTTGGAATCCATCTCCTGATGGTTACATGATCTTCAACTTAGCTCAAACTAAATTTGGAAAGAACAAGTCTTTGTATATATTTCTTGGCTAAATAAATAAATTGCCAATTTAAAGCCACAGTACTTTCACTATCACATCCATAAGAACTCACACAGTCTCCCTGTTAGCTTTGTCTAGCATGCACAGAGTACAGATCATTTCTGTTTGAATAATTAAAACATCTCAGAACCACACAGCATGAATTTCATTGATACGTCTGTGTTTGCATATATTTAGATGTTCCCACCACAGTCGGTGACAGTTAACATCATAGCAAAGTGTTCTCAACAAATCTAATCTTTAACTGGTTAAAAAAACAGCTAAACAAGAAAACACAATGCTCGCCAAAAAGAAACATTCTTCTGAAATTAGACTGAATGTAGATCTAACTGATGTGTAAAATGGCTGTAGGAGAACAGATTCTGGCTTTCAGGTTTGTTTTGGACACGTGATTCCACATGGCACTTTGGATAACAAGGTTTGCTCGAAGGTCGGAACAAACAATGACTTTGACATTGTGCATGAGGACACATATATAAATGCTCTTTGCAAATATGATCGAATGCATGACAAAACTAATACACATAGTCTTGTATCCATTACCCATGAACTTTGTGTTGAATTTCAATAAGTCCTTGACCACATAGAGCATTTTATAATAAGAATTTATCTTTATTTTGGAAGTTGTAGAGACTTACTATGTGGAGGATGTTCCTCCCATAAAGTCCATACCTGGACCACACACCTGTCAGTTGGCCCTTGTACCTGAGTTTCATGTTTTTCTCTTTGTTTGAGGGCCTCAGGGAACCCAGAGAGCTGCTGCTCTCCATGCTTCTTAGTTGAATAAAGCTGTGACCTTGCAGAGGCATTGAGGGAAATAAGGACATCACCGGAGCCAGATGAAAACCTCCTGCCCTGAAAGCAAAAACAAAAAAAGGACAGTCATGGTAATATTGCAAACATGATTTATTCTTTTCACATGCAAATGGAGACTATTTTTTTGTTCCGACAGAAAGACTGCTGGCATTTCCACATAACCTACAATTTGGGGTCAAAATGTTTTTCTGTCACTTTGTTCCTATTTTTCAGGCTACTTTCTTGAGTTTTCTCATCTTACTTTACTCACCAGAGGGGAACAAATAAAGCTGTAAAAACACTTAATTTGGGTTTCATTTATAATTTAAAACTTTAGTGTTTATCTTGAATAATTATTTTTATCTTTAACTTCTGATTAACTTTTTGTGTGTGCATGGTTTAAAGTCAAGACTTAGAACAGAGTCATAATTTAAGATGTGAGGTTGTAGCTTAACATATTGGTTTTCTTGCTCTGTCCCCCTTGCAGTTTCTCTTACTCCTATTTTCAGCTCTCATCTCACACCTGGCCATGATTGACTCATTATCACACCTGCACTGTGTTTTTAATTTACTTTCTCAGTCTATAAATAAGCTGCGCTGAACTCCTGCAGTCATTCACTTTGGGACGTCAGAAATTTGGTTTGAATTTCCAACTGAAAAGGTTTATGTACTTTTATTTCCTCTGAAAGAGTAAAGGTTCTGATGTTGTAGGTCATGTTGGCTGAAAGGAATCACACTGCAGTACATTCTGTGCTGAGTGGGTTGGGGTTAGCATGTTCATGGTATGTTAACATAATGCCAGCCATAATTGCCTCAGAAGTAAACTCAGTTAGACGTTTACATCCAGGCCCTTATTTTGAAGTGGGTGTAGGCTGTTTAAGCAGCAGTTCTGTTTCACACTTCTCTCTCCAGTGTCTTAAAATGCTCTGCAGATTCCTCTCCAGGTTGGACAATATCTCCGATGTTCTTTGGACCCCAGATTGTGACGACCATCAGAACAAATCTGAATCAAGCTAAATAATTAATATTGATGACAATGTTGTTGTCAGTGTCTCGGCAGATCTCTTTGGGGACATTCAACTTCGGACAATTTTATTTCAAGGTGTGAAATGGCTCCAAGCGTCTAGCAATAAACACAAGACTGAACGTTTCACTGCCACAGCAATAGTACGATGGATAATTCTGAGCATTTTTGACAACACAACCTGTAATAACCTTGGTGTTCATTGACATCAGTAACTAAGCCTTCAGTAATCACCATCTGTTCCAGAATCTTAATTAGTTCCTCTGATTTGTTCAGGGTTGGATTTATCTTATCATAAGAGTCCCACGACTCATGTTGCTGTTGTCAAGGACCTACAACAGAGAGCTACAATCATCTGTTTGGACCTGTTTAATACTAAAAAACAGCAATTTGCATATAGTAAACTGCATATTGCTGTTCAGAAGTACAACCTCTCTTAATTTCAGTAAGAATGCTCTGGTTTAATTTTACGGTTCTGTCTTTGTAACAGTTTTTTAGGAGAATAATTCCCATGTTTCTATTTTATTAGGGTGTGCTGGAAGAACGGTGAGATTTCTGATTAAGAAAAATCTAATCTGCAGTGTTTGGATCACTCTGCTTTGAAGGTGATGGAGAGTCTTCAAAATGTATTCATGAGAAGAGTAACATGAGTGCAGAAAGTTTTGTGGGATTTCTCACAGACCTCAGTGTGAGGTTTTACCATCATGCAGTGTGTCCTCCGAATAAAGACAGAACCACTTCAACAAATCATGCATCCCCTATTAAATTAAAACTGGAAGGATGTTTCAAAAGTTGAATTAGCTGATCAAGACTCTGTTTATATCATTTTCAAATTTCGTTTCAACGAAAAAAGTACTGTGTTATTGAGTTTGTATTTGTATTGAATATGTTTGCTTAAATTGTCGTTTTATTTATGGTCAGCCTGTGGAGACAGCTACTAACAATCAAAAATCAACTTTCCCAAAGGGGAAATATGACAGTACTTTTTAGCTCTTGTCATAAAACATTGGACAGTTTTTCAGCATGGTGTTAATGCCTGAACCTTACCAGGTGGATTTAGCATCTTTAAAAACCAAAGACAGCAGAAACGTGATGTGACTTTAGCATAAGCACCACGCATAAGATTACTCTAAAATGTGTCCTTGAGAGATTACTTTTTTCCTGATCATTAATACAAATGTTTTACTGTTTTGTACATTATATAAGAGAAAAATTAATGTTTGACTGCACCTGCACTCAGATTGTATATCAGTTTCAATTTCCCCTCCAACCATCACCTGTGCACCACTAGTAGGAGTGAGTTTTTTATGAATAAGTCACATGTTGCAGTCAGAAAATATTTCCAGAAAGATATTGTGATCTAATGTAATCATTTTCTGGTGATTTTATTTCTTTATGGAAAATCAAGACAATAAAAATTTATGTATTTTACAGTTTCTTGGTTCTGAGATTTTTACAAGTAAGAATTATTTTTTAACATTTTTATTTAGTAGTATTATAATGTTTAAGCTATAGAATTAATACTATAGCTTTTATGGTACCTCAAAAGGTTGGATAAGATTTTTCTTCACATGTGGGTAAATGGAGGTGATATAACACAAAAAGCTGCTGTCTCCACTACTGTTTGATAGCCAAGGGCAATCCATTTAACCATCAGCTCTTGAAATGAAAAGCTGGTCGGGAGCAACCAGTTTTGAGGCTGGAGTTCTAGTTTGAAAAAGTGGAAACCTTTGGGGTTGAAGCAAGTTGTTTACATCAAAAGTAAAAAAAAGAGAGAAAAAAGAAGAAGTTAGTGTGTCCTTGACATTAAATGTCTGTGCTTCAGTTTGTGTGTGTTTGGAGCTGTTGATATGTGCGATGGATGAGGCGTGTGAACAGGCTGTTTGCGCTGCCTCTCACACTGCCAGGCTTGTCAGGACGAATGAGGGATCTGTCTGTAAGAAGCCCCACAGTTGGCCTCTGCTGTGCTCTTTGCTGCCCTGATCCACCTTCATCTCCGCTGCTCTTCTGACAGCGAGGAAGAAAGGAGCACAGACCACTGGGAGAAGGCATGGAGCCATGGAACACCATCAGCAGCATTTTACTGTAAATGATCATCTGCGGCGCATTGAATCACAATCTCACTCATGGTCAGAAACCCTTTAGTGTGACATTAATACTTTAGTATTCTGGCCTCTTTTTTCTCCTTTTCTAAGTGGTATCAAGGTTTCAAGTTGATGTACATGAATATTCTAGGAGAATATTGGTTGAAATATTCTAATAATGGGATTAACGGTACTGTCAGTGATGCAGAGGGAGGCACAGGACCAAAATGAAGGAATATGAAGCAGTAGGTAATAAATATTAGATAACCAAAAAAACAAAGAAAGCTGCAAACTGAAGAGGAGACTTAATACTGAGACTGGCAAAATCTTGAAATAAGTTGAGAAAGATCTGGGAAAGTTATGTTCAGATATTATGGGCATTATTAGTATGTGCATTTTCATTAACTACATAATTGTGCAAATTGGAATTGCAAAAATAAATTGTTGGGGATGAAAATTGTAACATTTGTTACTTTTTCAGCTGTTTTTCTTTCACCTGCATCATGTCAAGCAAACCAATGTTTCAAAAAAATCTGTTCTCTCCCTCGTCTCTGGCAGCGCTGCACCAAGAACCACCGAAGGAAACAACACTAAAAGTGTCTGAAGAAGAAACTGAGGGCAACTTCCATCTTCACAGAATGTAAACAAAATGGAGTAGCATCAGACTTTAGTGGTTGCAGGATTTCCATTTGTCATTGGTGAAAGAGTGGTAGATTCTCATGGTTGTTTTGTTGTATTTACCCAGAATGCCCTGCACTATAGTCCACTTCCTGCTTTCCAGTTTGCTTACCATCCACATTCAGACCATGAAAGAGTTCACTTCAATCGAACTGATACCAGATTTTTAGGTGGACCAAAGTTTGCGTTTTTGGTCTGCATCAGACTTTAACACGTTCATACCTCCCTATATGAACCAGATTTTCTATCCAAATGGATCAGAGTTTGATTAAAGCGGACTAAACAGGGCTGGTATGAATGCACCATAAAAGTTGGCAGGCAGTCGCTCTCGAGGACTGGATTTGGAAACCCCTTGTTTAGGGGTCAAAACTGGATTGAACAAAACAAAAAACAATTTCTTGTGTTTTTTTTTTACATATTCAAAAGAAACAAAATTGTTTGTCTCCAGATATTTCACTGAAGCAATATTGATGATGTGAGGAGATCCAACAACACCTCTGATGTGAGCAACACCTGTCACGTCGTTTGACAGCCAAGCAGCAGGGGCTTCTGCTGGCTTTAAAGCTGACAAAGACCCTTCACTGTGCTTAGGTAAAATGTGACAAAGTGCCTCAAAGACAGCAGTTTGAGAGCTTTCTTTCAACAACACAGTAATTTCAGTATCTTAACCTTTTCTGTTGTATCACTCTTCAGCTCTTCTCTAAGGCCTCTTCCCAGTGAGGAGGCTGACATATACGTGCCGTTCCGCAGCTCTGCTGGTGTTGTTGCTGCTCTCTGTGTTTAAGGTCAGTAGAGAGAACTGTGATGCTGCACGGCACCATCGGAGCAGCAAAGTGAGAAGCTGTGAGTCCCACATACGCAGCATTGTGAGAACTGTTGACTTCCAAATAGAGAAGGTGAGAGAATCTGTGATGAATGCACACACGCACGCACACATTCGCTTGACTTTTACATCTGGCCACAAGAATTTAGCAAGCAAAACTGTCCAGTTTGACATAGTAAGGAGGAATTTCTGGAGGTAAAATGGTTCTTACTGTTTGAGTAGATTCTTAGTGGTTAGAATTAGAGTCAATATAATTTTGTAGTGTAGGTTTTTACTGAGATTGGCATTAAAACTGCAAAACTAAACTGTTGCATTGATCTCTGTGCTTCTGGGCTTCACGTGAGATCACCTCAAACCATTTTTCAACAACACAGGGCCCTGAGGCATTCCCCAGAGACCACAGATTACATTTCTATGAAATTAATTGAAACTCTCTTTGGCTTGTGGCGAGACAATAAATACCAGGGCATGTTAGACATTCACATTTGGTACAAACCTCAACCCTGAACTTTCACTATGAAATGTACCAGGAGTTGGTTTATTAACAAAATGTACTTGAATAAGCTTGATTTGTGCATGTTTTTTAGTGTGGACATCTCATTATGTTGAGCTAGCACTGATAGCAAATTATTACCAAGATAAATCTTGGCTCCACCAGACTAGTGGCAGCAGCAATGAGTAAACACCTGGTGGAACTGCACATCTGCTGAGCTTACCATAAAAGCTACAACTCTCCTAAACTGGTTCTAAATTGCATTAATGGGTAGCAGGGAGAAGCATTGTTGTGATGATGTGATGAAGGAGGTCTGTCAGAAAGCGCAGGAGGTTTTTAAAGAGATAGAGGCCAATTTCAGCTGAAGCTAAGATAGTTGTTTGATTGTAATTGGTTGGTAAATACATGATGGCTCCCTTTAAAATGTTAAAAGTGGTATTTAAATGTACAAAACCTTTATTGACCAAACGTAGCAGTTATTATTAATACTAAAGGTAATCTATAATACCTAATAAACATTGGTATAATGTTCATTGTGTTTTTAGTCACTTTATTAGCTTGAGCTCGTATTACTTCAATACATAGAAGTAAAAAAGAAAACAAATAAATAAACCCAGTTTGAAGGTTTTCCTTTCACTGTTGAAAGAACATTTTAATATTTAAATCACCCTCGCTAAACTGATTCAGGCAATAAAGAAAAAACATGAAAGAAAGTGAGAGACTGGCGTAGTGAACGTCTCCTCAGTGAAGGACAGGACATGACTGAAGGCCAGGCTGACGACCGCTCTCTGCTTTCACTAAAGACCACAGATCTTTTGTTTTTCTCAACATCACAGTTCACCACCTAGAGCTCATTCAGAGTAGGAAATATTGCTTTTTTCCTTTTGGACATTGGATTCATATTAATATGACGCCTCCAAAGACCCTATACTTTGAAGTCATTTTAAAAGTTAATTAAGATTAATGTATATTTAATGTGAAGATCATTTGAATGGTGATAATTTTTCATAGTAGCTCCAGGTAAGTAGTGATAGATGGGAATAATAAAAGAGTTGACAAAAGGCTTCAGGTTTATGACTACATTTAACACTGATACATTGTCATTTTTTTCTTATTTGATCAAGTTCTCAAAGAGCAGCTAAGCTGTTTAATCTTATAAAGACTTTTGTCACAGTTTGCTTCACTAGAGAAATAAAACAGTTTCTAGCTTTTATATTAATATATGTAATAAAGAAAATGCATGAGACATCTGGATGGTGTTTTGTTGATTTACTTTCAAAAATAGAATCCTCTTTGTGGTGACAGTACATTTTAAGCTCCTTGGGCGTAAAGTGAATAATGATACAAACAAAGGTGCAAACTTTAAACCTTAACAGGAAAAGCTAATCTGACTAAACAGTGGAGTATTTACTTTTAAACCAGAAAAGGAATTGGAACAAACTTGGAATTAGTCACTTTTTTACTAGTTTACCTATTAGAAACGCTGGAGTACTCACTATTTAACCCAGAAAATGGTTATTTTAGATTATTTTACTTTTTTAGTAATATCAGAAATTGTGGCTCCGACATTCATGCAGAGAGACTCAGACTGCTACAGCCCAGAAAAGGAATTATATTAACTGAATATAAGAACAGTCACTACTTAGTTATTTTTTATACTACTACTTGTTAGGCACTGTGACTACTCACTTTTAACCCAGAGAAGAACTTAGAACAAACTTAGAATTTAGCTGTTCATCTTTAGATTATTATCAGTTATTTAGAAACTGTGGAGTTCTCACTTTTAACCCAGAAAAGAAATTTGATTATGTACTCTTTAACTTCTTTTTCAGAAACTATGGAGTACTCACCATGTAGATGCAGAGACCAGAACCCTTGAGGTCACTTTTGGATAGAGACTACACACTTTTTAGACTCCTGTTCTTCCAACCCAGAAATGGAATTAGACCACAGGATATTTAGCAACTTAGAAACAGGAGCCTTTAGTTTACATACTTATATCAACATTAGATTCATTTTCTCACTTTTTTTTTGCTCTTTCCTTTGGTTTGTTATTTTGTTTGTATTTTCTTTTAATTCCTGTAAAGCACTTTGTATTGCTGAAAATGTGCTTTATAAATAAGATTACCTTTATCTTTAAACATAGTACCTCCAAAGCTTCAGATGGGAGCTGCCACTCATCAAAGGGACATCATGTATTTATCTATTTGTGTGTGTATATAAGTGTGCTGTACTGGTGCAGTGTTATCAATTAAATGTTTAATTTAGTATATTTATGTATAAAAAAAGAAATGTTTTAAGTCAATTTAGCACTGATTTTCTGCACCGGATCGATATTAGCTGACATTTAACCTTTGACATCTGTATCAGAATTTTAAAAAGTGGATCAGTGCATCTGATCATCACCATTTATCGTGTCAAGTGGGAACCTCAGTTTGTAACAGGTCCTTCAGAAATTACAGTACAGCAATAAAACACTCAAATCGCATCCAACATCTGGCAAAATGCAAAACATGTTGCTTTTTAAAGCACAGGTACGTCGCATTGCAGGAATGGTTTCACTGATCACAACGAATTCCATACAGAGTTAATTTGGTAATACAGATATATAAATATAATGAAGAACTTTTTGTATTTATCTGGTTTTGTCCCACATGTTACTTTCACATCAGATTAAAAGGAATGCATCACAAAAAGCAACTCTGGTTGAGGTGAAAGAACAACCCTAAAGCCTGATGACTACAGAATGTAGCTTGATAGAAATACTTTGTATGAACCTTGACTATTGACTCACAAATATCTGTGTGCTTTTCCAGCTAACAGACAAAAACCCTGTACAAATTGAGCAAGTGACAAAAACTAGACCTTGGATCCTCTCTGTATGAGCATTTCCTTGGTGTTTTTCAGTATTTACCTCTTTCAGAGATCTGAGCGCACCTAGAAACCAACTGTCATTTCCGGGTCAGAGACCCAATGATGGAGCCATGAAGACACCTGCGGCTCACCACCGATCTTCCTTCATCATGGTGAACAGTAGAGGACAGTTAATAGGATAACGCAGGGGATGTCTGAAAAAAAAATGTTGTTTGCAAGATGAAAGGTTGAAAACAAATATATGTAGCCCAATGCTCAGAGAAATCAGCAAAAACATATATATTATATATTCTACTGGTATCACTAATGTGATTATTAGTTATTGTTAAAATTAATGACATTCCACTTCAAAACTAACTAAAACCTGTTTGTAAAGAGTTGAGGGAATAACACTTTATATCCTGAGTCAGGCATGGTGGTGGAGGGGTTATGATTTGGGCTTGGTTGAGCCCAATATGAGGTTTTCTGTAACAGCTGAAGTTTGGTCCAAACTAGGTCATCAACTGGAAACTACAACAGAATGACTAAAGAATAAGAAAAAAGAGTGATTGCAATCAGCCATTTAACGTCCAGACCTTAACCTGACTGATTAAAATGCTGCAGCGGGATCTTAAACCGCTGAGAAGAAACAAAGTGTCTGCAAAACTTAATAAACTGACACAAGGTTGGAAAGAAAAGTGACCCAAAATAAGGTCAGACAGTGAAAGTGGGGTGAAGGGTGGTTTACTGTTTCATATCTGTATACTTCAATTTATTGTGAGCAGATAATTAAGTATGTTCTCATCTTAAAGTGACAAATATCAAATTCTACAGAAATCAGCTGCTTTTTACAGACCATCAATGATGGAAGAGGAGAGCATCACATTCACTTTCAATTCTTCAGCATCCGAAAACAAACATGTCTTTTTTGCTGTCAAAAGAAACCCAAAGACAAACTGTGCAGGCATTTGTCTTCATGTTTATACTCCAGCTGTTGTGACAAGCCTTGCATGTAATTTCCGCCTCACTATGTTCCTGCGTTTTGTCGTCAAATGCAATTAGCCGTGACCTAGTTTTACGAGAGGGAGAAATACTGTTCTTTAATTGCCTCCCATCCTGGCGAGCGTCGACTGGGGAATGTTTCATAAAATACTGCGGGGAAAAAAACTGGAGGAATGGTGATGACATTCAGGAACACTAATCAGGAGGGTAATATAGTTACCAGTTTCCTTCTAAGCCAAAAAAAATTAGAAGAATTAGAAGAAATCATATTTTAGTCAAATTGTGGTTAATCACTCAAAGATTTGTGTGAGAAACATAGAGAAATAGAAATTAAACACGTGGCAGTATTAGAAATACATGATTTAACATAGTTTAGCTTCTATTTTCTATGATCAGAAATCATTTACCGCATTAAGATTTTAGTCCTAAAAACATAAGTATGTATAATAAAAGTGCAACATGTCTTCTGTCTAGCAATGATTTTTTTTTTAAATCATATTTTTAGAAGATGAATTAAACTTGAGTTATAACGTTTTGTAAAAGCCAATCCACCTTGTTTCCACCAGTATTTCTTTCCTTCAGTAAGGCTCCAGGTGTTAAGACCATCACAGATGTAACAGGCTAAAAGAATGCAGTCGAAATGTCCTCCAAAAACAAGTTCTTTTAAAAATCTGTATCTTTTCCATCATGATGGAGTTCTTTGCCCCAAGATTAAACTGATAACAGACCCAAAGATCAGAGCATTGCAATTTTGAAGTTGTGGTCAGGAAACCACTACGATTAAAATCTCTGGAATGTTTTGTAGAGCTAACAGAAACCAACAAACAGATTAACTTCAAGCATTAATAAATAATTTCTCTTAGTATAAGTTTGATGAATTCGGAAACAAAAGACGTCCTTCCTTTGCCAACATTTGTTTTAAAATGTATTGCAAAATAAATTACAAACTGAATGCAAAAGTGTACATTCATAAATATATTCTACACCTTTGTAATTGAAGGTCTTGTTTTCATTTCATCTGCCTCTTTCTGCTCACTAATTGCTCTCAGCGTGAGCAAGAGAAGATGAGGAAAGTACAATCTGCATTTTAAGCTTCATTAGTTGCCTGCCACTGACTCAGCAGTAAGCAGCAAATTACATTTCTGAGATTCTTTAACATAAATAAAATCTCTAAAATTGTTGTAAAAGTCCAGCTGAGCAGCTAAAATAATATGTGGAAAAAGAGAGAGAGGCAATGTTGGACCTTTTACACTTTGGGGTGGATTAAATCCAAATGAATCAATCAGGAGTAAATACCTTCCTGGCTGGTCTTAACCCCGCCTCTTTAACACACACTCACACACAGATTAATGCCCACAGCAGTGTCAGATAACCCTGCAGTTCAGATTGATTCATGGAACGGGTGTCAAGTTCAAACTGAGGACAGGAGTTTGTCACCAGAACAGCTAAATGTCTCACCAACAAAGTTAGAACAACGTTTCAACTGAAAACCCTCAAATCGCTACACAGATAAAAGGCAGTTAATCTGGCAAATGTTGCATTTTATTAAGAAAAATATTCAGACTTTTATTTTTTATCACACTCACTACTTTGTGCATTTTCATGTTAGTTTTTGCTTGCATGTTAAAGCTGCAGTATAAAGCTTTAATGAGAAATATATTTCTTCTATATTTATTAAAACTATCACCACGACAGCATAAAACTTTGTTGAGGAACTGTGTTTGGGTATAAATCTAATGAAAACATCCTAAAATTAACACAAAGTCACACATCTCTGTTTTTCTCCAGATTGTATATTTTATCCTCTTTCCAATCTGTTCTGCTATCATCATAGAACCACCACTATAGAAGTTACTCAACATTCATGTCTATTGTGAAATTACCTGAAATAAAGGCAGATTTCACAGCAACAAAAGGCACTTAGCAGGTGTTAAATTAAATCCCCCTTCCCTCTGACATTCTGCCTTATGATAAAGTTAATTAAGTGTGAGAGTTTGTAACTGGAAGCAAAACGGGAGCAAATGTCCCTCAGATAATACGACACCCTGCAGGGGAAGGCCAGCCTTTTCTGATGGATCATTGTCACTTTTATTACGGTCTGCCATGGCTAAATTAAGAGATAAAATTTCCTGCCAAAAAAGAGAAAATAATGAACATGAAAGTTGGATTTGGGAAACTGCACCTGACTCCTGCCATTTTGAGTAAAAGGAAGGAAATGTGTTAAGGGCTGGAAATGAAATAAAATGGTTCTCAAAGTGATATAAGAGCCCTTGACAGTGTGTAATTGCAATCAGTTAAATTGCCTAATTCAAGCAGAGAGCCATGGGGAGCTGCAATTTGCAAAGAGGTGTGGGGGCAAAACGGGGCGGGGATTTATTTATTTTATCCTAAACACCTCTAACTATGTTTACATCAGCCTGGGCAATTAATTAAACCTCAATATGATGTTTTCCTATTCATTTTAACCTGATAAATCAGTGACTAACACAACCATCAGAAGAATATGATAGATAGATAGATAGATAGATAGATAGATAGATAGATAGATAGATAGATAGATAGATAGATAGATAGATAGATAGATAAACTTTGTTCCTTCATTCAAAACAAAAGAACAAAAGTACCTAAAAAAACAGCAAAAGGAGACAGTAACATGCTGCAGACAGTATTATTTTGGCTTGTTTTCAGTGAGAAGAGAGAGCTGTCTGATTGAAATAATACATTTGGAGTGTTGGTAATGCCACCTTAAGTGCTGCTGGAGGAGTTGAGTGAATTAATCGCCTCCCCAACTCGATCCCAGCCAATTACATTATCCCCTGATTTATGAAACAACAGACCCAGCCCACTATAACCTTGAGCCCAGGAGGTGTTGAGTAAATCTGGCTTTGTATGAAAATCCAGAGAGGGAGACTAAGAATAATTGATGAATCTTACTTTTTAATTAAATCTTGTCCTTCTAAAGCATCATATTCTGGAAACACCTAATACCAGATGAGCTTTTATTTCTTTAATATTTCACACACTGTCAGCAGTTAGGCTATTTTGCCTGATTTGAACTTCATTTTATGTGCATACAGACCAGGATGGGGCTCATTGATGCCAATGCTCTACTTTCAATGAACGTATTCCTGGCTCAGTGTTTATGTGTTAAGCTGTGTCTCTTTTTTGGGAGAGACCATTAACACAGCCACCATTAACCCGCATTTTAACTGCTATTTTATCGTTTTTTTTCTTTCAAGTAGAAAGTACATCTGACCCTGTGCTTTTGTGCTTAGCCGTGTCTCTTCCCTGTAGAGAGCCATTGACAAAAGTATTGCTTCCCTTAACCTGGTGTATTTCTCCTTTTGTCTAATAAAATTACTCCATCATCAGTGTTTTAAGTGTGTCTGTTTCCTGGATGGAGCTGTTGATGGCGCTAAATCCACTATTACATTTTTTTCTTTCCTGAAGAAAGAACGATTGGCTCCATGCTTCTTTCTGTTTCCCCTTCTCAAATTCTCATGCTTTTTTTAATTAATATTTTAAAATTAAATGGGCATCACAACAAGAGTCATTACCATTCACAACTTTTCTGTGACACAGATAAAGATGAAGGAACACCAGCACAAAATAAGTAGTGTGAACCAATGAAAAAAGGCATACAGTTGCTTCCTATGGGATTATTTTTTACACAAGACAAAATGTGTACACACAAACTGAAAAGATAGAACATAAAATAAAATAAAAAATAATGAAAATAAAGAAAAAAAGGGAGGGGGACACCACTCAGTCCAGAAGCAGAGACTGAAGAGAGTGAAAGAATGTCTCATCCTCTCTTGGTAAATTAATCAGAAACGTGATGAAAGGTTTGCTTGAATACATTTTAGGACTAAACAATTAATTCTAATTTATATAACAGGAGTTACAACTGATGACAACATTGGACTGGATTTGATTTACTTAAACTAAGGTTTTGTTTGAATTTGATCTCAAATGAGAAATATTTGCACTTCATTTAGAAAAAATACACACAAATTATGTTTTTAAAGTATCTTGTAGACACCTCGAGACTTTGTCGACATTCTTTGACAAGCATAAGTAGATCCTCCTGCACAACCAACAGGAATGCAGCAAGAGGTTTCTGAATAGTAAGTCAGCAATAAAACACTTGTCTTTCCAGCAGCCACTGTACAGCACAAACAAGTTCTACTTTGTTGCTAGGTAACAGACTGGTCTTCTCAGGCCCTACCAGGTGAGAGGCTGTGCCTTTTGATTTGTGACTTTATATTCCAGAGGTTGTTGAAAAAATTCATTTTTGTAGACACCACAGAACATTAATTTATTTTCTTAACCAGAGCTTTAAATAAAACTGATGAATCACATAGTCTGAAGAAAGAAGAAAAAAATCCATTGTAAAAATAAATAAGTCATATACAAACAACCTGACAGATCCTATCTTTACTTTTGTTTATTATTCTTTCTGAAGTTATTTTAGTGGCTTTAGTCCCAGACGCACACTAGAAAGTAAACATGCAACAACTCAGTACTGGCAACCAGCACTTTGCCTCTTGACAGGCATTGTGAGTGATTGGATTGTCTGTATAAGCATGTCAGCGCCTGAGAACAACGAAACAGAGACCCTGAAGCTAATTAAAGACGGGTGCCGTCCTCCTCGTCTTCAACAGCTTCTGACAGGCAGGAGGCTGGCAGGCTCCGCAGAGGCTCCTGCAGCATCAAGGAAGAGACTGGAGGTGCCATTGCTACTTAGACTGTGCGTGACAGAAGCAGCTTTGCAGAAGGATGGCCAAACCCCCCTAGAAACCGATGGATGCTTCTGTCTGAAAGCGGCTTTGATTTCTGGTGGCTTGAATCAAGAGTATCAGACATAAAATCCAGCTCCACAGAACGTCCCTTTTCAACCATTGAGGACTGTAAGTGTCTTTGAATGGGAGAGACACAAACAGTCACCTCTAATGGCTCCATGCAGCACTAAAAGCACAAAGCCAGGTGAGCATGTAATGACTTCACTTGGTGCAACACAAAGTCCGTCTCTGAACAAAACAAGATAATAAGAGTTACACATATATAGAAACTGAAATGTGAGTTAGCCTCTGTAAGTCAAGCTGAAGACATCACGCATTAACAAGCTTTCACTTTACTCGACCTTATTATATCCAGGAAAAAAGCATGCAGCATTTAGACTTCTGCAGTCATATTAGTAAAAACATACTAAGTAGAATGTGCTGGTCAGTGTTTCTCAATTAATTTCTATCTTAAAATAATATACAAGTTCAGTTTATTAACCGAGTTAGTAAAATATAATCTCGACTGTGTGATTCTCAAAAGTGCAAATGATTCACTAGGATGTGCATATTTAGACTTAATGGTTGCATTTTCATTACAAATGTGCACAAAACTTTGACAACTTGATATTCTGATATTATTGAAAACGCACAATTTTTCAATTAAGTTAAATAAGAAATACAGTCACACGTTTGTTCACGCAATTAGCCATTAAAAAACATGCTGCGCCATCATCCCCCTACCACTTCCCGTGGTCTTCTGAGCCAGTAGGAACACCTGGTTGTTGATCATGTGACTAGTGTGATGCAAAAAGTTTTTCCAATGCAGTTTTGTAGTTGAAGACAAAAAAACTATATTTGTTTTCAACCTTTGTAGTTGAAGACAGAACAGAATGTGCAAGACGAAACAGATGAACTGATGCAGGATTGTATATAATGTTAATGAAATAACAGCAAATAACACAGAGTAGAAGAAGAAAGTAAGAAAAATTAGCTAATTTGTCCTCCAGTAAACTTATGGCAGTATATTTACAGAGATAGTTCAAGACAACTAAGTAGAAGCTTTATCTAATTTTATTTTATTTTTTTCTACCAGAGCCTGATTCTGGCGCTGTTGGAGATCTTACACCCAAACTATAGACGTCTTTGACTTGCTGCCTCCAGTGAACCAGGAAAGATTTGCACTTTTATGCAGCTTTGTGTGTTGCAGATAAATGTGATGGATGTGTTGCTTTAAAAGTGACTTCACCTGCACAACCACTTGGTTCACAAGATCAAATTGCTTGACGTTGGTCCACCTGAGAACGGGGGAGTTAGTGGTGCAGTTCAGACCCGAAACAAATGACCATTTGCACACACACACAGACGGAAACCCGAGGTCAAGTGTTGGAGTGCAACAGATCCATTTATCGAGATCAAGCCGGTAAAGATCCAGGTGTCTGGACATAAAACGCATTATATGATTAAGGTGCGTTAAGATGGTGTGGTGACTTAGGTGTGTGTGTGTGTGTGTGTGTGTGTGTGTGTGTGTGTGTGTGTGTGTGTGTGTGTGTGTGTGTGTGTGTGTGTGGTGCAGATGAGGCGTAAAGGCCTCTGGAGCTGCACAGAGCTCTCTTTGAGCTTTCAGATGAATCAATCCCTGGCCATCCAATTTAGAGTGCTGGGAAAGGGCGCATCGATCCGAGCTCCGAGTTTCAACAGACGATGGCAGTTTAAAAAAAAAACAGGGAGGGTGGCAAAGAAAAGTAACAATCACTGCAACTTATTTCACGTTTACTAACACAAACTTGTAATCTGCCATATCTGTCTTGATTCTTTACTCTTGACAAGCACAAATGGAAAAATAGATAAAATCATTGTTTTAGAGAGGATGGAATGCGATATACATCAGATAAAATAAGCAGAAAAGATGTCATCAGATTTAAACAAGGAAAAAGGGAAATTTGTTTCAAGCTGAAAGAGGTGTTAGACTGAAATAGGAGTTGTTTTCATATATACAGCGCTTTCATAAAACCTCAAGGTAACATGCTTGATTGTGCTATAAAAAGGCACCTCAAATTCATAATACTCCCCATTTTAGCATATAAAATTAAAAAAATACATCCATACATATTCTAACACCCTTGTCCCTGATGGGGTCAGGAGGGTTGCTGCTGCCTATCTCCAGCTAACGTTATGAGCGAGAGGCGGGTCACCCTGGACAGGTTGCCAGTCTGTCACAGGACAACACAGAGACACGCAGGACCAACAACCAGTGGTGCAAAAGGTGCACTGTAAAAAAAAAAAAAAACGGCCTCATTTTACGGTAAAAAACTGGCAGCTGTGGTTGCCAGAATTTTACTGTCTTTATACGGTA
>CAEGAF010021500.1:0-154076 GCA_903067075.1 Micropoecilia bifurca | reverse complement strand
CCTAGGTGTGAGTGTGTGTGTGCATGGTTGTTTGTCCTGTGTGTCTCTGTGTTGCCCTGCGACAGACTGGTGACCTGTCCAGGGTGACCCTGCCTCTCGCCTGGAACATCAGCTGGAGAACGGCACCAGAAACACTCCCGACCCCACTAAGGGACAAGGGTATAAAGAAAATGGATGGATGGATATATGTATATACATGCATATGTAATGTGTTTTGATTTTTATAAAGACTTTCTGTTTTTACATTCAGTTGCCTTTTAAGTTGTTTTTGTTGGATCATATTCCAGTCAGATATTTTGTTTTGTACAAATGCAAAGGCTGTCATGAAATGCTGCCAAATGTGTGCAATGCTGCAAATCTATGCAATTAGATTAACTAGTATTTTAGTGTTTTTCTTTTTTGAATACTTTTTCATTTTATCTTTTGTAGTACCTTTAAACATCTGCTTCTGCTAGGTATAAATATTAGTCATTTGCAGGCTGTAGTTATTTAAAAGACAACCTCCTCAACAGAGATTATGTCTTTTATCTTGGTGCTTTTTTATGCTTACTTGGTTTATTTTGCACAAGGCTAATAGTGTATTAATCTAACTATCTAATTTTCTTTTTTTAACCACAATAATGTTAAAATTGAACTTTCTCTTATGCTGATTGTTGGTTTAATGTTCATCCTATTTTCTTTCTGTTATAATAAACCTCTACTACAAAACTAGATCTACAAAAATAATTTCAATCTGAATGTGTGGTGTACATTTTGAAATGGGTATTTCACTTGCTGTACTGTTTTGCTGTTAAAATTTATTAAATATTTATCTTGGAAAAATTTGAGTTGTTTGTTCCACAAAATAAACTGGACATTTTAAAACCCTGTCACTAAATGGCGACAGAGAGCATGTTTTCAATATTTATGTTTGCAGAATCCACAAGGATTTAGAAGAGCTGCTTGATCCAAACCTACAGTTCTGGGAAAAATGAAGAGTCCACATAATGGTTATTTGGCGGAATAACCATTGAAAACCTCATGGTTATTCATCAAATATTGATTTCTGAACTCTTCCCAAGTTAAGACATTTGTATTGTTTCTAAATGAATATGAACTTGTTTTCTTCACATAGTTAGAGGTCTTAATGCAAATTTTGACAATTTGTAATTTTCTGCAAATATTAAATATTTGCTTGAAATTTCAGAGACATGTTAATATTTCATTGAACCTAGAAAAGTAAAATCAGAAAACTGATCATTTCAGCTATCTTAATTATTTTTCCAGAGCTGTATATTGTCCATTTTGCATGTTTTCAAAATTCAAAGCTGCATTTTCTAAATGTATCCTTGACTCAAAAAATAAATTTCTAGAATATCTTTAGGCATTCTTTTTAGGTAGTGGTTATTTACCTAAAAAGTATACATATATACTGATAATACATGTATAGAAAGTAAGTGGTTTGAAAACAACCAAATGTGCAAAGTTAAAAATGACCATTGTATTTATTTTTCCAGACATTTACTAATGCAGTATGAATATTGCCATTATATCAAAAACGGATATAAACAAATTTTATGTACAAATTAAACATTAAACAATAAATAAATATTGGGACATTTAGCTAGGTTAGATTTTATCCGTTTAGTTTTTAACTGTTGTGTGTGTTTGTTTTTCCCCCTTGGCGAGAAGTCCATATAATTTCAAGTTCATTTTGCAGACGTGTCGAACTTCTATATAGTTCATTTATTGATTCAGTTACTTACCCACGTTGTCTGGATTCAATCTAGACATTTCCTCATCCCTCCGTCTCTATCAACATCTTTTGTCTGAACACACTGGCGGAGCGTCCTGACGCCTCACAAAATGCTGCGCCAAGCTGCCAATTATCTACTGAGGAAGAAAGTTTTTCACAATTTCAAAATAAAACAGTTTTTTTTTCTACTTTTTTTTTTTTTTTTTTACACAAGTATTTTCCCTCAATTTACGGAATGTTCAGGTTTAGCTTTATCTTCAAATTAAGGTAAAACAGATTAAATTCAGAAAGGGAAAGTGTGCTGCAGGCTAGTCCTAAACAATCTATGTTAAGGACAATTTTGAAATCCCACAATTTGATCTTTTTAATTAAAGCCAATAGCTACACGAGCCAAATAGGCTGCACAGTGGCGCAGTTGGTAGAGCTATTGCCAAGAAGGTTCTGGGTTTTCTGCATGGAGTTTGCATGTTCTCCCTGTTTTCTCCGGATACTCCGGTTTCCTCCCACAGTCCAAAAACATGACTTGTCAGGTTAATTGGCCTCTCCAAATTGCCCCCTGGTGTGTGTGTGTGTGTGTGTGTGTGCATGGTTGTTTGTCCTGTCTGTCTCTGTGTTGCCCTGCGACAGACTGGCTACCTGGAGGTAGGCACCAGCACCTCCCGACCCCCCTAAGCTCATTTTTAACCAAGTGTTTGCGTCAGTGATCCCTTTATTATGAAAGATCGAAAGCCGGAAAGTGTTGAACTTCCCCAACCTTGATGGATGTCCTCTTCGGCGCTGTTGTCCCGTTATAAACTGTCTCCTCGATCCTGTACCATCATCCAGGGATGAGACGGAGGAGGAAATAAAACAAAGTTTTTATCCTGCAATACTCATAATATTTACCACCGGGATCTGGAAGCTGATTTTTACCGAAATGTGGCGGATTTTCATCCTTTTTCTGGCAGGTAGGCTGAGCAGAAACTTAAGGAAAAAAGTCATCCAGCCTTCGGAAAGACTGTCAAAAGCAGGTTTTAGTTAAGGGTCCTGGGGTTTGGGGGCAGTTTCTCTTTATGCCAAGACTGTTTGATTCGGATTAAGTCATGTGTGAATGATCCGTGTTAGAAGCTTTGGGGGTTGGGATCAGGTTGTTTTTTGTTGTTGTTGTTTTGTTTTCAGATAGGCTACATTTTAACTGGATTTTTCGGAGAAAGGAACTGACCTCTACTTGTTCGGAGGAAATATATGACAGCACACTAAAAATACACAGAAAATGTGACCAAATATGAACGGAGTTTTATGAAAAGGAGTAAAAAGTATTATTATGTTATGTTTATGTTATGTTATTATGTTACAGGTCTGAAAGCGATTAATCTGTCCTTAATATTTTGGGGCCAGATAAAGTTAAGGGGGAAAAATGTACCACAACATTGAAAGCAAACAGCGGTTTAACTCATTTCTTAAACCGATATTGATTATTGAATCAGTTTGTCAAGTGTTTAAATCTTTTTGAAGTGGGACAGATCTGATCCAAGACAGCAAAAAACATTCAGTGTTTCCTCACATGACCTTAATACAAGCATCCAAAACATTCCCAGTAATCCTTTCCTGAAAACTCATAAATCCAGGAAAGACCACAACTCTGAGCGAAAGTTTTTAGATGCTCAGTGTTTATCATTTATATAACTTGATAAGAGAATCAATGTTTTATTTGTTTTATCAGATTAGTTTTCTTTTTAAGAACAGAGTGTACATAACTTACCCTTGCAAAAATATAATGTAATTAATACTAAATTATATGTCAACCTCCAAGATACAAACTACCTGTTAAACTACCTGTTCCACCAAACTACCACTTGCAGTAGTTTAATTTCTGAATGAAAAATCCAACCGTAAATGACGTTGCAGTTATTCAACTTAATAGAGTCTATTCTCTTTTACTTCTAATATTTTTTACATCCTCCTTGGATAACACTTATATCATCCTAATGAATACAGTGAGATGGATTTTCTTCTTTTCACAATCTCTCTAGATTTTTCATAGTCTTAGGTTATACGCTAATATAAGAGTCAGTTTAAATGATTCTTTAAATTGTGATAATGTGAGCGAAGATGCACTGTGTTGGATTGCCTGAGACGATCTGTTTTCAAACCCCCTCCTCTCCTTTCAGCCCACAGTCATTTTGCCCCCTATATCCTGGCCTCACAAATCGAAATATTCACAGAACAGCAGGCACAGATGTTCCTGGGTGTGTGTGCTTTATTGGTTCTCTTTCTTTTTTTTCCCCCTCACAGTATTGCTTCACTGTAGTTCCCAGCATTTTTAGCCTAGTCTTCGTGTTATGCTGTGAGTCGAACGCTCCCTCTCCCCCCCACTGCTTCAGAAGCTGCAAAGTGACCAGCAGGTCAGCAAAGCTCTGTTGGGTTTCTGCGAACACAAGCAACTCAAACTGTGGCTACAACTGTTAGTCAAAATGTGTCCTGATTTATGCATTTCTTACTTCCAATCTGCAATAATTTCCTGTACTCACTTTTAACATCTTTAATTCATAATTTTCTAGGTTTTCAAGGGGTTTTCTTTGAGCTTTTGTTGCCTTTTTATTCATTTTTGCACTTCAGATACATTAGAGATAATGTTTTTATTCTGAACTCTGACTTAAGGATTATTGTGGCAACTAAGTTCAAGTATTAACTCCCTGTCATTAACGCAATTATTCCAACTATATCCAAAGACATTTGAAAAGACCATCAAAAACCCTGGAAAACTATTGAGAATTACTAGAAGATGTGAGTTCTTAGCACCATAGTATGTTTTAAAACCGATTTACTAGTTTGCTAGTAATAATGCTCTACGTTCTGTAAACATACAATCACGTTATTCTTTTAACCAGCCCAGCTTCCTCAGTCCACCAACCCATCTTGTTTCTTCCCTCACAGGAGTCATCCCCCCTCCAGGCTCAGGCCTCCATGTGATGGTGAGAGATGAGAAGAGGTACGCTACTCTGTTCCAGGCAGTGGTTCTGCCTTGCCAGTACACCAGTGTTTCCACTCAGCCCGCTATGGTGAAGTGGATCTACAAGTCGTACTGCCGGGACCGCACCAGGGACTCGTTCAGCTTCCCCGACAGCTTGGGCGGAGGCGGGCTGCAGAGCGGAAGCGGAGGGGTCGGCGGCGGCTACGATGCGGCCTCCACTGCGAGCCACCTCGACTGCTCCGACAACAGGAGGACCGTCAGGACCGTGGCTTCCATATCCGGGTCCTCGGTCACGCTCTCAGAGTACTACAAGAACAGAGATGTTACCATCATCAACAGTAAGATGTTCCCTCCCCCCATTCTGCAGATGTCTGTCGTCGAAACCCATCCTCTCATACCTTGATCACCCGGTGATGGTCATTGTTGTTGCCTGGTGATGATTCAGCTGTGGATGCAAACTCTCGATGTAAACATGCCACTCCACTGCCCTTAGTTTTCCCTTTGTGTCACTGTATTGCCGTCATGTCCTTCAAAGACTAACTAAAGGGACAGACTGTTCTTATGCATGTGTGTCTGAAAAGGCTCATTGAGCAAAGAGAGGTGGGCTTATTTGCTGGCCTTAGATTTATGGAGCTCTAACTCTCTTCTTGAGCCAGGATTTTTGGACAAAAGAAAAGGCTTTCACACTGTCCCTCCATTCATCTTGACCTCTGGTTTGTTCCCTCTGATGTATTTCTGTGTCCAAGTTTTAATTTTTTTCCCCTCTCAACATGACACTTTTTTCTTTGTCCCACTCCACCTCCTGTCTTACTTTTCAGAGTAGTGATGTAGTAAACCGGCAAACCTCCCTGCCCCTCCTAAAAAAACCCGTAAAATCCTTTGTTGCCTTTGGAGACGTCCAGTCATCCATACCCATGTAATCCTATTCAGGGTCGCAGGGAGGCTGGAGTCTCTCTGAGTGGGCTCTGGGCAGGAGGTGCTCTGGTAATCACATGGCTAACGAGCTCCACACTTCACGGTTCATACACATACACACGGCTCAGAAGATGCAGTCATATATTAGGTAAAAGGTTAATCCACAAACCCAAAGGCGACGCAGATATTCAGATTTTATAAGTGAATCGGAGACTGGTCCCAGCTTGTCTTTCCTTGGCCAACAGGAAAAGGAAGGGAATTCTACAAAGTGTTTCCTGTCTGAAGTATTTATGCATGTGACCCTCTTACAATAGAGTCGGAGACCCAGGATTGTCAGCAAGCCAGTGATGTTTCAGTTCTATGAATCGCATTTTAATCATACAAATTAAATCTAGCCGCCCCTCTAGATCTGGGAAATACTTGTTGAATTCCTGTAATCGTGTTCAGTTCACAGCAATAATTACTTTTGCAGAAGTTATGTTCTTTATAACTACATTTATCTCACTTACAATTTTAGTTATAATCTATGATGCTGCGCAATTAACTTTTAAACCATTCTTTATTTCTCATGGACTTGTTTACCCATAAAAATTTCACAAAGTGGTATTTGTCAGTAATTTTTCGAGTTTCCTGATCCTCTTTGCAAATGTCTAAGAGAACACACTGTGGATACTTTCCTTCACAATGAGGAACTCAGACCAAAGAGGGCCAAAGCGAGAAATATCAGGGATTACAAAAAGTCTGCATTACATTAACTTTTCTCCTATTTCTCACTCTGCCCAGATCAATCTGACTTTAAATAAGAAAGTCTTCCTACACTGTTGTTTGTGTAGTAGCAGGATTATTACATGATGACATTCAGTGTCAGAGAGCAAATAAACATGAGTAAGTTAATGTCATGGTGCATTAACAACAGAGTTTTTTTCAACTCTTTAATGACTAGGCATTATTAAACAATGTTGATGTTCTACTTGTTTTCTTTTAGGTAACTTATATTAAAAAGCTCTTGTTGATTCTCAGTCATCCAATCCTAAGTGCTTAAGTTGAAAGCAACTGGACTTCTTCTGGTTTCTGGGAGATATTTCACTTCTCATTCAAAATGTCACGAGAACTGAAGAAACTTTTTATGTATGAGGTGTAATGTCCTCAAGAATAAGAGACAAAGTTGTTTTGCTTTCATAAGAACTGCGTTATAGTTAGAAATCTGTAAAGCTTTAGATCGGGGATTAGACTGACCTAAAACTTGTAGAAAATTAAATTATATTTAAAGAAAATCTCTGACAAACCTTCAGAAAGCAACTAATAATCTGTCTTTAAATGGTGTCTTCATTTTTTATACAGCGGCAGATCTGCGTATAGGAGAGGTCCAGTGGGGAGACAGCGGTGTGTACTTCTGTCAAGTGACCATAGCTGATGACATAGAAGGACAGAATGAAGCTTCAGTGGAGCTACTGGTTCTTGGTGAGCTATTTTTGCTTTCCTGTTGCTTCTTTCATCACATTTTGATTAAAAGAATTTCAACAAGTAGGAACTTGTGATCTTTAAAAAAATATATATTTGTAAATATTGTCAGGTAATCCATAATTGTTAAATTAACTTGACATACCAGTTGGAACAGTGTCACCGATTCAATAGATGGTTTTAGATTTTTGGATTTTATTCTTCATGACCACTTTGACAGTCGTTTTTAAAATGCTTTTCAATGCAGATTTTCAAATGGCATCCTGTGAAACAAGCTTTTACACTGGACTTTTATGCACAACAGACCCTTTAAAATGAGCCACTCTGAGTTATTGAGAGGCTGATTTACACCAAGTTCTTCCTTCATTTGAAACTAAAACTGCATTCAGTTTCTACCAAACAAACGTCAACATTTAAAATCAATATGCCAAGTGTGTGTGTGTGCGAGTGTGTGCGTGTGTGTGTGTGTGTGTTTGTGTGTGGTCAGTTGCAAACATTATCGCAAAGACTGCCAAAAAACATTTTTGGGCCGTTTGGTGTCTCCAGCTTCCAGAGGCTGAACTTTTATTTGGTTGGTATTGGACAGACTCACAGGATGCAGCTCCTACAGTTTTCTCTAAGCTGCTGGAATGTACTGCACTGTGATAAAGATGAGGTAACGTAATACTAAAAGCACAAGAAGAAAAAAGTCCTGCTATGTTGTCGGGTGTTGAACTAAATCCGCCATAGCCCAAAAAATGTGTGTATTTCCTGACCTACTGCACCATGTGAGGCGCTTGTTGTGTTCCCATAACAACAGCGGAGGCCGCGCTCGGGGGTCTTTTGTCTTTACAGCAAATCGCCTCACAGAAAAGAAGGCAGGGAAGATTTAATGATGCACAGAAGGCAGAGCAGAGCACAGCGATACAATAGACACTTGACTGATTATTTACGGAGCTTTGTAAAGTAAGGCCCAGTATCCAGACACTATGAATACTGTACAAGATTTAATGTGGTATATGGTCTCTTTGGGTAAACCAGTTAAAAACTGGTTAAAATTGCATCAAAGTGAAAAATACAAGATTCCTTTTCTTCTAAAACCATGCAGTTACTTTCATTCCCAACCGTTTATTTTATCCAAGCTCACTTCTATTCTATGCATCTTCTTGAAACAGAAAAAAAGGAAGGGAAGCGGTTCATAAACATCACCGTGTACAAGGTACAAAAACAATCTAAAGCTCCTTGGAAGTCAATTTTAGGGAATAATCAGGTTTCAGTCAGTCCAAGTGACCAAGAAAACAAATCAACAAACAAAACAAAGCAACAGGTTAAAAAAAAAACCAGAACAAAACTGAAATATACAAAAGGACAAATTGTATATTTATAATAAAGTGTTCAAATCCAGCAAAGACCAGTTTTAGCCTGCCACAGAGACATTAAGTGAGGTATGTGCACTGTCAGCTGGAGTCAGGCCACGTTCAGCTTGCACGCTGTTTCTGCTGCTCTCTTTTCTGGCACAGCAAATACTCCTTTCCTCCTTTCTGTCAATACTCACACCCTCAGCTGTTAAATACCAGGTTCTGCTTGTATTTCAGACATATGCTGGGAGGTTTCACTTCTCACAAAGCTACATTTGCTTCCCTGCATTTATGATATGCACTTTGTAACCAGATTTTATTTTAAAAGTGCCTCTAGTATTCCATATTGTACCTCAGCTGATGGCTCTAATGTTGTGGCAGAAGAACATTTTAAAGAGTTAACCTACAGATCAGCTAGTGACATGTACAAGTTTTAAATTTCTCCATCTACCAACATCAAAAGGTGCATTATTTACAAAAAACACACTTATTATCTGTTCACTGTGCCCTATTTTGCACCAGCAACTCTTTGCAATTTTGCAATCAAAAACACAAAGACCTAAATTTATTGAGGTTACATAGACAGTGCATGAGATGAGATGAGATGATTTGGGGGAATCCTTATTAAGAAAACGTTTTTGCTGCCTGTTGAGAACTGAAGAAATGTTCACATCTGGGATGTCTACAGTTCTCCCTTTCTCCAACTGTTTATCTTCATGGGAATAATTTTGAGTTTCAGTTTGTGCTACTATCAGACAGATGACATTTTAAGACCTTTAAAATCAGAAACGACGTGCTGATTGCTCTCATCAGCAGCTCTGATATATCGGTTTTCTGAAACCAGGCAAAACATGTCCTACTTTTCATTCCCTGACCTGCCGGCTCTCTCTCTCTCTCTCTCAATCTTTTTCTTCCCGTTTTGCTGTGTTTATGCTTTATGGCACGCTTGCACATTTCTACCTAATTACACCAATCACTTGATTTGATCCACTCCATCTGCTCTCCTCTGCTCTGGTCACCTTTGCTCTGTCTCTCTCCAGGTTTCTCAGGTGTGCCTGAAGATCTCCTGCCTGACATTGATTTGAAGATTATGCCAGGTACAGTCGGGGCATAATGTCTTCTATTCTTTATCTGCTTTCTTTCGTTCTTGCTAACCCTTCTGTCTTTAAACCGCATCTTGGCTTCTTCTGGCTTTGTCTCATAACAGACAAAGGACAATTTCTAGATCATCTGCTAATGGCTGATATCATATCGGTTACGTTTTATCTTAGTTTTCCCAAAACATCTTGTAATCAGGTTTGCAAATGGGCCACAAAAATAAAATAAATAATTTTCCACACTTATTCATGCTCATCATGTCCAATATTCTGTTTTCCTGATGTATTTTTATAGATAACACAACAGATTTTTTGTGAATTAGCTCTAAGGACACTTTGACAGAGCCAGTTTCTAGATAACAGGCTGGTCCACACCCATCAAATAATGAGCTGCCCGATGCTTCCACCAAGATGAGCAGTGCTGGAAAACAGTTATTATGGTCATTACAGTTATTTATGGCTCGGTTTAGCATGTCATCCCACCGCATTTGGTTAAAGGTCTCTAAAAAGGCAGCAGCTAGAAAAGGAGGTGGAGCTTGGCTTTTGTAACACATGTTTATAATCGTCAAACTGCAGGAATTGTGTTGAAATACTCCCAACGTGACGCGATGTGACTCTGAGACCGGGTGGTTAGGAGTTGCTTATTTCAGCTGCAGGCATTGTGACGACGAGTGTCATCTGCAGTGATTCACGCACAGGTTTCTGTGGGAGCTAAAAACGCTCAGGTGTGATCGTGTGTTGACGTAGGAGTCCCGCTGACTGTAAATCAGATCCCATTACGAGTTATTTATCTGAAACGGCCACAGATCTTCAGTGTCGTAGAGAGCAGCATAAACTACCCTTTTCCTTCCTGCAGCAGGAGCAGGTTTCCTGTCAGTGTGTGTTCGGCAGCCGTGGCCACAGGCTGTGTTTACGAGACAGCGACAGAATGCAGAGCGGAATATAACATTGTTGAAGGCTTCCTTATCTTCCCTCTCCTTCCCCTTCTTTTTGTGTAGTCTCCGTAGACGGAGACAGCAGATGTGGTCTGTCAGCTGCACTGATTGCACGCATCATGTCTGTGCTGTTACACTCTGAAAATATTGAGCAAAATTACCTCTTGTCATTTGTCATTTGTTCAGATTTCTAAAGAAGGTAGAAAAAGACTTACATTTCCGCTGGTTAGCTATTCCTCTATTTGTCTGTGAAATATTAACCTCTTGTTTCTGTCACAGACAATAATAGTTGTTTGGTCACAGTTTAAGTCTATCATTCTTTCTTTGGAGATTTCTAGTTCCATTTGTTAATTTATTAACTGATTTGATATGAAGGTTTTAAAACATTGTTGTCTCTCTGCTGCTGTTTAGTTGTCTTATCTAAAGTGAAATAGTTCTCTGTCAGCTTGACAGTAGCTATTTTGGTCACAAAAGTTAAAAATAATATGGTGTTCATTGTTGACAACTCATATGATTCAAACATTATTTATAAAGTGCAATAAAATGTAGCAGTCATGGTGTTGGTAGCGCTACAGTGTGGTGTGGTGCTGGGATTCGTGTGTGTGTTTGCAACATTTATCCATTGTGGCCACATGAGTGAGAGGTTGGAAGTACTTCTGCCAGGTCACAGGTCAGTGTTGCTTTATAATCTAACAAATTAGTCAGTTGATTCATAAAAGTAATCCTCATTTTGCTGATGTTTGTACCATGTCTGGTTGTCAAAAGAACAGTTACTCTGAGGATGTACATAAAAAAAATGTCTGATGCCTGGACAGAAGTGTAAAAGTTCAAGATGGTAGCGAAAA
The DNA here is from genome assembly GCA_903067075.1 of Micropoecilia bifurca. Taxonomy (NCBI): domain Eukaryota; kingdom Metazoa; phylum Chordata; class Actinopteri; order Cyprinodontiformes; family Poeciliidae; genus Micropoecilia; species Micropoecilia bifurca. The sequence goes on along the minus strand of CAEGAF010021500.1, from coordinate 142,798 downwards.
CAAAAAATACATGTATATGGGATATTTTACTGAATATAACTAAGTTATCTAGTTTTCCCTGCATTTACACATCTGTCCAAACTCGACAAGGTTGTAAACCGCTATGTTAGATGACGACGTGGCGTCCTCTAGAAAAAATACTAGAGCAAAATCAGGTCCTGATTCTTAGGCAGATATTATGAAAACCACGCATTTGTCTGTGTGTCCCTGCAGAGTGGGTGTTTGTGGTGGCCGTGGTGCTCGGCAGTGTGTTGTTCCTGCTCCTGGTTGGAGTTTGCTGGTGTCAGTGCTGTCCCCACTCCTGCTGCTGCTACGTCAGCTGCTGGTGCTGCCCCGACACGTGCTGCTGCCCCCGACACCGTGAGCATAAACACACACTCAGAGACTGGGAAGCAATTCATGCCAAGATTATCGATGCTGACTATAAAAAAATTACGGGTTTCTTGTTTTGAAAGTGAGTATAATTATTTCTTTTTTTAGTGTATGAAGCGGGTAAGGGCATAAAGACTGGCACCTCCACCCCTCAAACGCCAGCCTACCCTCCATACTTTGTGTCTGGACTTCCAGCCATGATCCCCATCGCTCCGCCCTCCCTGGTGGACAAGGTGTCAACTGTCGCTCCATCAGATGGGACTCTGGTGGCAGCAGGTGAGGTTTATCTGTTCTATGAGAAACAGATTATTGGTTTGAGACTCAATACGAACTGAAAAGTATTTAGAAAAGATCTGATTTGGAAAAAACAGATTATATAAATATTATTGGATGCATCTCTGTTACTATTAATCAGCCAAATCTTATTGACTACTGTACAATCATATGCTGAAATTTAAAAATATCCCTCAGATTAAGAATTTTCTTGGCTGCTGAATTAAGCGTAATAATGCAAAATGAACCAATTTCAGTTTGATTCACGAGTTCCTATATGCAATTTTTGCAAATCCCACACTTTCTGTTCTTTATATTATCATTCTGACCTTACACATAATGCACACTTTCAGTCTTTATTAGTAAAAACCGTCTTATCAAAATGTGCCATTAGTGAAGCAAAATAACACTTTGAATCTGCTGATTTTCCACCAAGCAGTCCAGGATTTCCACAGTGTTTCCCTTTTTGTTGCAGACGGTTTGCGGAAGTAGCAGATTCTGGTGACAGCGCCAGCTCGTTTTAAATGAACCGAAGGCAAATTCGGCATCACTCACGCTTGCTAAGTACCGCTGTCTGAAAGTAGTCTTTTACAATTACCACTGTTGCAGTATCTCCGATGCCCGTGCAAGCTGTAGGGATTCCCTACCGCGTACCTTCACCACAGGATCAAAACTCGCTCAGGGTGCTGCAGTATGTAGAGAAACAGCTGGCTCACTTCAACCCTTCTGGGTCCAACAGCAAACAGTGTAAGAAGCTTCATAAACCCACTCTGCAGCTTTGCTACTCAAGCCTGCTGATTCTATCTGCTTGCTGCATAGTCTTATTTAGCATTCCTGTTTTCCTCAGTCCTGTCCCAGCATGCCTCTTTGCTCTCAAATGTTCTGCCTGCTGGGTTTGCTGTTGTGTTCATGTGAGAATGTGGCAGATGAGCTTGTCAGCCTATCTGATTTGGTTTTACACAAATCTTATTCACAACGTCTGGTCATTTTCTTCCAGACTCTTGACTTTCTTAGACTTCTGCACGCTGTCTTTTCAAAGATTCTTTTTAATGATTCCTTTTATTATAATGTTTAATTCCTTTTTTTTTTTCATCTAACCAGCCAGTAATCAGTCGGAGTTGAGCTCCCTGCACGAAGGAGACACCAACTTCCACCAAACTTTCAGGAATGTCCAGAAGAAAGCTCTGCCCGCCATCCCTGATCAAGACTGCAGCCCGGAACCACACGGCTACCGTGAGAACCGCAGTCCAGACCTGCAGCGCCACCGTAAGATCCCCTCCTCGCCTCATCGCTACCGTCACGACCCCGACTCAGACCACCTCGACAGCCAGGACGAGCCTCTGCTTCCACGGCGATACAGCGATGACCCGCCGTCTTCCTCTCAGTCGCACAGGATTGGTCGAAGTCCGAGGCAGCAGAACTCGAGTGATGAAGACAAACACGACAGGTGAAGGAATCGTATGGATCCTGGGGTGGCTTTATCGCTAAAAACAAGAATGCAGTAACCTTCTGTGACGTTTTGCAGGTGGAACCCTCGTTCAGAACATCTGCAGAGGAAGACGTATCACTCTTCAGGACGGACCGTCTCTCTGGATGAGCTGGAGGGGTTTGCTACCACTTACAAGAAGAGAGGAGGCAGAGGGGCAGAACGGAGAGAAGAAGAAATGGTGGAGTATGAGATGGAGGTTCTGGACTATGGTGGATATCCCTCCCATCGCAAGGGTCCTCCTCAGCATTATTACAGCAACGGGGATGAGCTTGATGACAACAGTGAGCATGAAGGGCATACCAGAGCAAACCATAAAAACAAGCACAACATAAGCCCTCTACCTTCTCCCAAAAAAAGGGGGATCACACGGGAGAGGGAGAGGCCTGAGCCGCCTCCTCCCAAAACGGATCCACCATCGACTTCCTCTCAGGAAAGGGACTACGATGCCACTTTCCTGAACAGCCTGCTGGAGCGTAAAGCGAAGCTACGAGGAGCTTCCCAGGGGAGAAACGGGACCCGGGCTGAGGAAGATTTAGACTGGCCCTCAATAAGGAGCGGCAAAAGAACCAGCAGAGAGTCCAGTCGCCTCTGCAGCCGCTCTCCCAGCAACAGGCCAGAGGTGGAGTCGCTGTCTCCGTCCGACTCAGAGAGAGCCAGAACTGAAAGACCGTCTCCGCGGCCGCTCCAAGCAAACGCCCGCTCCCCTCCGCCTCTTCATTCCCTGCCCGCTCACAGAGAGGAGCACAGGGACCGGTCCCGGAAAGTGGTGAGGAACATCAGATACAGTCCAGGTCCCTGTTTGAATCGAGAGCCAGAAATACCTAGCTAAGCAAAACATGTTTAAGGCCTAATGGTTGAGGATAGCAAGAAAATTCTATTGGTATAAACTTTAATGCATTTATTCATTCACTTACATGCGAAAGTACCTCGATTTGAAAGTTAGTTTTCTTTATGGTGCCCACAGAGATTCAGTTTAACACATAAGATCATTTCACCATTTGAGGCAAAATATTGACTTATGGAGTTAATGTCTAAGGCTACTTTTGATTACCTACTTTTTTACTTTTCTTTTGGACCCAGCATATTTAGGTCAGACATATTATTATTATTATTATTATTATTATTATTATTATTATTATTATTATTATTATTATTATTATTATTATTATTATTATTTTGAAGTGATATCCCTGGAATTATGACTTTGTATGTGCATAAAACAAAAGAAAACTGAGCTACGATGCAAATTCGTTCCAGTTTATGACCTGCTAATACCGGGATGGACTGTACTGTTGTAAATTGTCTGTGTAATTATGAGCATCCTTCAAATTTAACATTCCCGTCTACTCTAGTTAAGGTGCCAACCCACTTCACAGAACCTCACATAAAAAAATCCCTTAGAGCTTGATTTTGTGTCAGAAAAGCAAAGCTACTTTTCTATAAATTTAATGCCCTCCTGTGTTGAGTTTTGCTCATGGGAATCATCAAACTCACCACATATTATAAATAAAAAAATAAAATAAAATTACTTCAAGGGCTGAAAAAGTCCAACCAAAACTCTGTGATGTGTTGTCAGCTTTTTCATTGCATCAAAGGTCATAAAATCAGCTACTTTCCCAAATTAGGGTGTTGTTTCTGGTCAGTGTGCCAGATTTGACAGATTCCTACTTTAACAATCGTTTTTTGTTTGTTTTTTACTATTTGATTTTAAATTTAGCTGACAAGATAAAATACCCTCCAGTTGAACATGTGCCAAACACAAATCTTTGACTCTAAAAGTTGATAATTCTGAAAGTGTTTACTCCTTTATCTCTCCCTTGATTCTGTGCTGGATGGGGGTGGTAGGTGTTTTGAAAACCTACAGTAAGTTTTGTTATTGTACCTTTGACAGGTCAGGTTCAGATGCTACCAGAATGAAAACTAGGTAGAATACTTTGTTCTGTATCCAACTTCACTCCATAACATTTATAACTGGTTGTTTACTCACAGTCACACCTGGGGCAGAGTGGTGTTCAACCTCAAAAACACTTCCTGTTTCTGGCCTTAAAATAAACATCATTAACAAAAACAATGTGCAGAACAGTTGAAGAGCAGCTTGTCCCAGGTTCTCCGTCACCATCATTAACCTCACGTCACTGCTCTAATGTTCGCTCTCGCCGTTTCTCCGCTCAACATTCACTTTTTTTGTGCTGTCCTCACCAGAGCATGCTTCTCAGCCGAGACTCTCTTATCGTCTGACCGACCTGAAGCCAAAGACCAGAGAAAGAACGGCGCCGAGCGACAGTGTGCAACTGCGAAAACCCCACGAGGTGCCAGTCGTCAGCTGAAAAACGATAACAGAGCCAGACTTTGAGTCTGAGTTTCCCAACCTATATGCAAAGGACAGCTGCCAGGGAGGACCGTAAGAACAGCTGAATCAGTGAAGATACAAGGGTGACAGTAACTCTGTGATATCACTGAGTGATGAAGTCACTGACTGTGTCATGCATATCTCTGCCGGACTGGCGCTAATGTCAGCGGGACGTGTGTCCTGGGCCGCTCCTCTCAGTCCGTCTCCTCTTCGCCACTTTAGGAAAGTGCTGCAGCAGACACTTGCTAACTCTTCAAGCACAATGAGTGCATTCATTTCTATCTAATGAGACATGGGAGTAGAAGAGGCCACCAGTGGAATAGATAAAAACGACAACACGCTCATTGTAAACAACACCCCCCAGTCCTTCACAGCCCATCACTGCATCAGAAAACAATGTGCATGATGTCACTTATTAACATTTAACAACTAAAGCACTTAGGTTTGAAAGAGATATTTGACAAATACTTATTTTTTTTACTTAAAGCTGAAAGTTGTGACAAACATCACCGTTATAAATGTTTTATTAATAATGAAGATTGAAATGACATTCATTTACAGCACTGGGCAAATCTCTCGTTTCTTTGTATTTTCCTTCCAAAGGGCCAAACATCATCTCAAAGTATTACAGCATCTTTCTGTTGCTCCACTAACTGAAGTCCAAGTTTTCTGCTACTATTTATTATTTATTATCATAACAATGAAATGTGTACCATGTCATTAAAAGCATTTTTTTTATCTAAACCTGAGATAAATTGCATAATTCGTATTCACAAAATCCAAATTTAAAAAAATGTATGGAATAATCACTGTAACCAAAAATGACATTATCCTGAACATACTCAGGTAACAATAATGAGTTTTAAGCAGCTAATATCCAAATAAAAGCTGAAAACTCTTTACTAAGCAAATTAGTTGTTTCCCTGGGAAGCAAAATATAAAGAAAAACAGGTTTGCATCGTGCTGCGCCTTTCTACTAACACATCTTACTCTTGACATTACATTGAAGTGAAAATAGAAGAAGTAACTGGATATGCAAATTTATTCTGACACAACTGTTATAATATTACATGAAAGCATAAATCATTTCAAGTTAAAATGTTGACTGTGCTCTTAGGATTTATGTGCTTTACAGTGCTCTCAGTTTTTTTGTAAGAGGAATTTTTCTGTGTATTAAAAAATTTCTTAATGGAATAAACCAGAAGCAAAAGATCAAAGGATGTAATTGAAAGGAAAAAGATATTTAAACTAACTTGGCCCTCTGAAAAGATTTTGAGTCTGAACGACCCGTTAAAGTCACAGTACAAGTTACTGCACTACTGGTATAATGTTTGGTAGTCAGAAGATGCTTCTGTCTTGAAAATCTCCCATGGAAGCTATTTTTGAATAATAATGAATCATGAACAGACTCCTTAAACTGAAACGACTGAGGTTTTCAGTGCTTTGTTCTGGATTCTTTCATGACCTCCTGAACAAGTCATTAATTCGTTTTCGGAGGAACGTTTGTAGACCGGCCACTTCAGGGAAGAATCACCGCTGTACTGTTTTCTCACTTTGTGGATAAAGGCCATCACTTTGGTTAATTGGTGTCCAAACACAACAAAATTGCTTTGTGACCTTTTACAGACAAACAGATGTCAAGAACTGTGTTTTTCATCTATTCCAAATTTCTCTTTTCGATTGGGAGATGATATGTTCACGTTGACTTTTACTGTGTTTTGTGATTCTGTGGGTCCCACACCTTTCAGCTCTAGTTTTGGCAAAGGAAATTAAATGTAACTTTTCAAAGAATGTTATTAATCACAGTGCATTCTTTGTTTTAACAAGGTGGGGAAGGACACAATTAGCCCACTCAAAGGGCCAAGTTAACTTGGATAGTCTTTTTTTTTCTTCCAAACAAAATTATAATTTGCAAAGAACATGTTTTTACTCGGGGTATGTTTCTTTGATATTTTTTTAGTGATTTGAAACTTCAAGTGTGGAAAAAGTGTAAAAGGAGAAATCTACAAGGAGACAAATACTTTCTTCTCAGAAACTCATATTACTGCGGTTGGTTTTAATCATGTGACACAGAGGGATTAGCAAAGCATTTCACAGATGAAGGTATGGCTTCACTTCGCTGATTGACCTCTGACCCACCAGCTGGATTTACACTTTGTACATCCAGTTGTTGCTGTTGCTGGATTTACAAAGATCAAAGTTTAAATTTTGTAACATTGTTTTGCTCCCATTCTTGTTCAGTGGTGCTAAAGTAACCACTGAACCACAGAGCAAAGACTTAATGAGTTTTCTATTTCTCATAATGATTGCTTATTTTAATTGCCTGTTCTATTTCTGTTTTTGCTGTAAAGTATGAAGATGTTGTTACGTCTAAATCCGTTTTTTTTATTTATGAATGTTCTCATAGTTTGATTTGAAAAGATAACGTTTGTGTTTTTCATATCATTTGATGCTAATTAATCCAAGATTTGTTACCTTTAGTTTTCCTTTTACTTTTGCCTTTAACACTACAACACTTTTCTTCCTTATCAAACCCATCTTCAGACAAGTGGAATAACTTCATGTTTTCAGTTTGGTACCGACATCTGTGTGTCTGTGTGCTTTTTGCATTAGAGAAAGAGAGTGATGACTCGTTCCTTTTCTGAGAAAAGAAACAGTATGTGATTGAGTGTGACTCATGTCCTTTGTCCATTGTTGTTATCCTGGAGCGTCTGTTGTGACTATGCAGCTGTGTGTAAAGTCACACATTCTGCCAGTTCAAGTGCAAATATCTGCCCGGATTTTTCATTATTAATTCATCAGTATTATATTTTGGTTCAAATATGTTATATCATCACATGTATGTCATGTGATATATGTCATGACATATATTGCATATGTATGTCATATATGCATATGATATATATGTCATTAAAAACGTTTTGGCAAATAAACAGAAATATAAATATCTGACTTTGCAGTACCATTAAAAAATTTACCTCTCATCAAGATGTACTAAAAACCACTGAATGCCTTGATTAGCCTGAATTGAAGGGGACCCAAACGCAGTAGAGGGACAAAACAAGAATTTCAATCACAAAATGACAGAAATACTCATAGAACTCAGGGAAACACCATGGAGACCCCAAAGGATACACACCATATTAAATCATATGTGTTTTTGTACATAATTACCCACATTTTAATATTTACTAAATATATTACCGTCTTTAGTAAATATTTTACTATTTGCAAAATAGTAAAATATTTAGTAAATAGTAAATATTTAGTAGCTATTTACCATATTTATGTATGATTTACCGATTATTAAATAGTTACTATTTAATAAATAGTAATGATCATTTAGTTCAAAAATGAGCTAAATTATTTTTGTATTTAATGGGGTTTTTTTTTTACTGGAGTTGATTGAAGAACTTTTAAACATTTAAACTTTAGAGAATCTATTGAGGTTCTGCAAAGAACAGTCAAATAATTAAACCTTCTGAAATGTAAGAGTCAATAAATCACTGTCTTTTTGGTAGGTTGTGCAAAGTTGTTGTCAATTTCAATAAAACTTTTAGTTTTTAGTTCTATTTCTTTTACAGAGGATGAGATTTGAATAGGAAGATCAGTTCCTTTCTTGACCTTATAACCTTCATCCATTGCTTGTTTGAGTTGGGAGGGAAGAGCTCCAACAGTGACCAGCTTGATAATTTCTCAGGAATGTCAGTGAGTAGCTCTCACTTCTACAGAAGCTCAGCATTACATCACCATCAAGTAAAATATGTTCCTTTTTTTGTGTTCCTGTTATGGGTTTGACTTGAAAGGATTTAACACTCCTTAAATAGTTTGACCAAATAATCAGGAAGCCTCCTGGCTGCCTGCCTTTAGAGGATCTTCATGTAGTGGGTGGAGATCCTGAGGTAAACCCAGAACTCTCCTGTAAAATCACTTAAAGTATATGACCTTTTGTCCCATCTCAATTAAGTACTTTCATGTATTTTACAGAGATTTTAGGTGACAACTTATAGAATTTATTGAACTTAAAAACAATAAAAACTGAATAAAGTCCATCTCTTTTCACACCTGGAGCATTTCACTGATGGTGGATGTTTAGATTCCCCTTCTGGGTCAGATGACTCCACATACCACTGCAGAGAAAGGGAAAATAATAATAGCTGGATATAATTCACCTATTTACGTGAAATGAACCAGTTTTTAAGAATGAAAGCTAGTAAAATACTTAGTAAAATAAAAAAAATTATATGCTCAATTATAATTTCAAACATTACGTGCATGTGGCACTAGCTACATGTTGTATGCTCGTGATGCATTTTAGTGCAGGATAAAACATTCTGGTTATAACTTGAAAGCACCAGAGAAAGCAACTAATAAAACAGAGGTTAGATACACAGTACAGTAAAAATGACGTTTGGTTTGAAGCCACAAACCTTAGATAAAATTAATTTTAACATCACTAGTTTTTAACTAATTGAATCCGTCTGAGTAAAGAAACATATAAAACGAAAAGGAATTTAAATCACTTAAAAATAACAAAAAGTTGTAAAAAACATTAATGTGCAGACAAGTTATATTTAGTATATAGATTAATAATTCATTAAAATGCCCAACAAAAAAATGCAATAATCTGAGAGTGAATACATTGTTGTTGCTCTGAAGCCTCAGCAGATGGTCAGGATGAGTTGAGCACAGACAGGAAACCGCGAGTGGATCTTGGCAGATATTTCCTATAAAAATAGTTTGAGGAGCTCCAGGTGCAGTGAGGGTGCAAGCAGAAGCCAAACAGGTTCTGGGAATTTGAGGAGAACACGCGGTCCAGTTTACATGCAGATCAATAGAGACTCTTTGGGGAGATAATGTGTGTATTTTTACAAGGCGATGGGTAAATCTGATGAAGTAATAAGAGGGTGAATACTTTTGTGATCTCAAGTAACCACATCCCGATGTGTGCGAGTAAAATGAGAGAGTAAAGTTTTTAGTGACACCTAGCGGTTCGAAATAAACATTACGCCTTCACAATAAACGCTACAAAATGATAACCTATGATTCATATATTCTAAGTTTATCTTTTTTTTATATATTAAAGTTTATTTTTAATTAAAACCCATTGGTTTTAGGTCTACTGTAGAATAGGTCCAGAAACAAACTACAACCCAAAACTACCAGATGTCCTACTGTTTATATCCAACAACTTTGTTCTGAACTTAGGCACGAAGTGGCTTCTGTAGATTTTCAGGAATTGCATCAATGCTTTTATAAATGCTTGGCTAGTCTATCTTGACAGATTAAAAGTACTGGGAGAAAGATAAAAACTTGAGTCAGGAAGAGCAGCACTCTGCAACCCAGATATTTAAGAGACAGAGAAAATGACTTTCTAGGGCATGGACTATGTAGCTTTGAAAAAAAAAAAGCGTAAGTGCTATAAAGACTTAATCCTGCATAGTGAGGGCAAGTCTCCTCCCTCCCCCCAAAAACAAATTCTCTTTGGAAATAGAAACTATTTATTTGACCTGTTGGGATACATTAACATTTTATAATAAAAGACAGACTTTGTGATTGCTACAGTTTTTTGTGGATAGCATAATATACAATTATCAGAAGAGAACAAAATGAAATTGTTTATTTGACAAAAATGCATGATTCATATTCCTTTGAATGAATTATCAGGAAGGTTTTGGAGTTTCATGTTTTATGTTTATCTGGTAAAATATCACATAGGAGCAAGGACAGACAGCAACTTTGGGACAAATACGTTTTTTTTTATTTCTTTTGAAAGACATGTAGATATATTTTTAAGGGTCAACATAGATTTTATTGAAAGCCTACAGACCTTATATAATTGGCGTGCATAATAAATACTGAATATGCTGCTGCATACTCACCCATTGTGCACAACTGGGTTTGTTGATGTTACATTGAACCCATGTGGCATCGAAAGCTCAAACTTTCGATGCCATATTCAACTTGTACTGAAGGTGCCTCAATAAAAGCTTTAACAAATCTCATATTAAGAAACAATGTTTGAGTCGAATAGTGTCAACCCTAAGCTTGTGTGAGATTCTTGTGTTATACTCACAAGTAAATTATTTAACCGCACCACATTCTCCACAATAAATCTTAAAACAACAATGAATAACAGGATCTAATCATTTAATTAAATAGCAGTTACTTGTTGTCATTCATTTTTTTTCTACCTACAATTTAGCAAAAATGATACTTAAGGTAAAGATAATAAAAACTTTAATGGCCTCATATTATAAAACATTTTTGCAAAGCAAGATGTAGCTTTCAAGTTTGTTGGCTAGGGATGTCTTGGGTTTGTTGGGTTGCCATCTGCAGTTTTAGACCAGTCGTAACAGCAGAGAAGAATAGTCCTAAAGATTTGCTTTTTAGAATATAAATCTTAAGAATAGTCCTAAAGATTTATATTTTTGTCATGACATAAATATAAGCTGTTATATTTGTCTCTCTTTGAGTCTTGTGTGTGGTTAAAGTGTCTAACCTATTTTTACAGACATCTGATCACAGTTTAAAATTAGTTCCTGGTGGACTGATAATTAAACAAATACTTAAATAATATCATGAAATAATTTAGTTTTAAAGATGAAATCAAAACATTTAATTTTGGATTTAAAAAAAATAAAACGCAATATAATGTAGAATTATATCAAAACATTTATTTTTGGATAAAAAATATTACATGCAATATAATGTTGAATTATATCAAATATAATAAAAATATTTCTATGCTTGTTTCTAGTTTTATTAACTTAATGACATATCTTCACAATTATTTCATAAGTTGTGTCTTTGTTGTAATTTGAGACTCTTTGCTTTCCCTGTGGGACTTTCTATTCCCGTTGAGAAGGATACTTTTATGTAGGTCAATTTATTTTATTTATTTATTTTTTTTCAGAACAATTAATGCATAGAGAAACCAGCTGATGTCATTTGTACTCGGAGATACATATCACATATTTATGTTTCTGTTTTTCCAAATTTGCCTTTTGTTTTACTTCCTGTCAGTTGCTAAGGTGCGCGGAGGGATAGGAGGGGAATTCAGTTCACCTGCATACGTCACAGGCCCGGATGAGTTCACCTGTTTCGGGGTGTGGCCAGAGGAGAGCTCAGTATCAGCCTCAGCCGCAAGAGAACCGGAGCTGAACGTTTAGAGTGGAACAATGATTAGCTGGTTTTAGGGACGAGGTGGAAACATAGTCTTAGCTTTGGTTGTTTTTCCAGACAAATTGTTTTGAATATTTGTGGCCTGGTTGAAGTTTGAGTGAGCGTTTGGGACCGGAATTTTTTTTGTTTTGTTTTTTGGTGTGTGTGTGTGTGTGTGTGTGTGTGTGTGTGTGTGTGTGTATGGGTGTCTATTTTACCACCATGTGGAGAATACTCGCCGTAGTCCTCTTACTGTCTTTTCTGAAAGGTAAGTAACACCCTTTTGCTTTCTATCTTCGTAGCTTATGAAACGTATGTGTATATAAATTGGTTGTTATTCATTCATATCGAGTTAAGCCTTCTGAAGCTAAGGTATCGGTCACGTGACGATGTTTAATAGATAAAAATGAAACTATTCTTTTGAACAGCCTATTTGGTATCAAGTCGACATTTACGCATTGTGTTTGTATAGAAATGAATTTATTTTGTTGTTACTGGTAACATTCATTTTCTATCCGGCCACATTTACTGCTTCACTAGCTTCAGGTCCATAAGAATAAAGGGAGGAAAAAAGGTTTTTATAAATAATGTTTAGAAGTCACTCCTTCCTGGTCCAGTTTAGTTTAAACCATTAATTTTAAGCCAAAAGAGTTTTCATTCCACCTTTTTGAATGATGGTGTCAATGATGTGTTTGTAGTTTCACTGAGAGTAATTTCCGGTCTTTGTGTCTGCACTGCCCGTCTTTCTGGTTTTTCCAGTCTGAAATGATCTCCTTGTTTGGAAGAGACTCACACACACATTGCTCGACTCTTACCACTTCCAAAGAAAGGACAGCCTAAGTCCTCTAAATTAGCTTCACCTTTTACATTGGTTTTGATCTGAAACATCTTTAATCTGTTTCTCCACAGAGTCCACTTGTATACAAGTGACAGTACCAGAGACACAGCGCTACACAGCTCTGTTCGCCTCTGTGACTCTCCGCTGTGATTATTCCACGTCTGCAAACCCCAATGAAGTTCTTGTCACCTGGAGATTCAAGTCCTTCTGCATGGACCCTGTCCTGCAGTACTACTCCACAGGTAAAGTAGATCTACTTCATGTCAGAGAAAACAGGTGCTGCAGGTGTTGACATTTCCTCCCAACCTGTTTCCAGTTCATGCCTGCAATCAAACCAGTTTCGTTCCCATATACTTACGTGATGTGAACCAGTTTATTTCTTTTAAATATATATTTTTAAAAAAATCTGAGCTAAATAAATAAACTTTAAGATTTAGGCTTCTTTTTGTGAATATTTTTATATTGCATGCTCTTTTCTTGGATTGAGCTTCTTATCTTTGTTCTGGCCAGTTTGTTCATATAAGATATGAGAGACAGCAACTCCTAATGAGACTAAAATATCTCCCAGTGACATTCTGCTAAAATGTGTGACTCACATTTTAGCACATTTAGCATTTTCTGGCAGTAGGTCATGAGTAGATTTTGATAAATTACTTTAATTGGTTATGCTGCAGTGGGTTAAGATTGTAACCAAATAAAAACAGACCATCTTGTGGTTGACTTCTGTTTGTAGCTGAAAGAGTTGAGCACAAAACTGGTAAAGGGGTGAACTGATGAGCATCCTGTTGTATTCTTCTGATGAAACAGACCAGGTTGGCAAACTATTATTTGTTAAAACATGAATTGATGTCTCATCAGAATGCTAAAAAATGTCTCACCCCCATGTAGAAGATAAACGTGTAAAGGCCAGAATGCTTCCTCCCACAGGAAGCTGTCGTGGTTTATCTGCTGTACTTCACTGTACATAAAACTTACTGACATTTACCCAAAATTAACTTCATTTCAAGTAAACATCAAACAAACAATTTTCCATGTTAATCATACCACAATAGAGGAAGCAAATTTATTTCTTGTGCTTATTTATGCGCTGGACCTAAACAACATTTGCGGTTAAAATATTTGTGTACAAAATATTTAGCCTTTTCAAAGACAGTGGTGCATCCATTCACCAGGCGTGGGAAGCTAACATGTCTTAATTTGGATGCCAAAATCTGCACCTAAAACAAGTTAATGTTGGACATGCTGCAAATTTTACAATCGATCCTTCATAGAACTAGATGTAGGACAAGGAGAAAATTACAAGTCAACAAATTATGCTACAGAGCATGTATTCAGAGTGTCATTAATGTTGGAACTCCTGTTCAGTCTTGAAAAGAGCGAGTAGTTTTAATCTTAATCCGCATACATGGGAATAAATTGGTACTTGAGACTCATCTTTTTGTTTTCGAATAAATCTCATCTTCTAACATTTGAAACTTGAGTCTGAAATCTTAATATGGAAAACTTCAGGAACCCCTGGAGCACACACAATTGAATAAGTGACAATGTTATGATTTAAGCCATGCCTCTGTTTTTGTTTTCAACAGCCTACCAGTCTGCGCTGCAGCTGGGACAGGACCCGACGAACAACTGTCAAGACAGTCAGCGGACGGTTCGAGTCGTCATCCAGAAGAGAGGAAACAATCAGGCGGTTCTAGGATCTGACTATCGGGAGCGAAAGATCTCGATGCAAAATAGTGAGTTTCTATAAGATGTTTAATTTCAATTAGGAGATTGGTTTATCATACCACCCTTTTATTATTGTGCCCAGTCTTAAAAATATTTTTACTTATCTCAAACTATTGCTAGGTAATGGGCAGAATCTTTTGACTCAACTTTCAAAAAAATAGTCTATATTAATTGATGTTTGAAAGCCAAACCAACAAAGTCTGATATTTTCTTCCTTGAAGTGTAATGTCATTCTTCATCCCATACTCATCAATACAACTAATGTGGGGGAAAAAAAAGTTTATAGAAGGCAGTTTTATCTGGACAACCAAAATTTAACATTGATGTACATTTGTGTGTTTGTGCAGATGCAGACTTGGTGATAAATGAGGTGATGTGGTGGGACAACGGGGTCTATTTCTGTGCTGTTGACGCTCCTGGAGACACCACCGGTGACTCGGACAAAGAAGTCAAGCTCGTCGTCTACCGTAAGAAACAGAGAATGTCAGCTTCTCAGCCGGGACGTTTCCTTCTGTGCCACAGCTCACCCAGACGCCACTGTTTCTTCTTCTCTCTCCTAGATTGGCTAACGGTGCTGTTCATCATCATCGGGGGTCTCCTCCTGCTCTTGCTCATCTGTATCTGCTGCTGCCAGTGCTGCCCACAGGTTTGCTGCTGCTATGTCCGCTGCCCCTGCTGTCCGCAGAAATGCTGCTGTCCTGAAAGAGGTAAAGATCAGTGATGTTGTAGCAATCAAATGATTTAATAAAAGCATATCCCAAATAGCAGAGCTATTGGTACTTGGAATATGCCATTGGCCTCATTTTTTTTAAAGTTCTGACTATTTTGAACATTACCTTTGTTACCTTTAAGCTGTTATGCAGCATCGCATGATGAAGGAGGCTCAGAGGGCCATGAATCCGTGGATGAACGGACAACCAATTTATGCGCCGCTGAGCCATGCGTCCTCACAGATGAACCCAGCTCTCTATCCAGGTACACAAAGAAACGATCAGCTTCTCGGCTCACTAAAACACTGATCCTAGTATTTGTTTTTTCCTGCTTCTATAGCAAATGGGTGCCTTATAGTCATCCATACAATTTATAAACGCGATTTTAAACAACTGCTGTGCTTTTATTGTCTGGGGTTCTGATCAGTATCTGTGTTCTGTGAATAAGCGGTGGACATTTATCATATCGTCATTGTGAGATTTTTTTTCTTCTTTAAAGAAGAAAGTTTGTTCCATTTCCTTTTCTGGGTTGCAATAATAGGAGTCTCTCTGCATCTAAATAGGGAGAACTGTACAGTTTCTAAAATATAAGCTAATCAGTGACTAATTCCTTTTCTGGATTAAAAGTGAGTACTCCACAGTTTCTAACAAAAATAAATAAAATAAAAAAGAGGAAAGAACACATTGGGGCAGATGGCAACATTCAGACAAAACAAAGGACAAAACAAAGACATGAGTGAAGGTGAAGGTGGTGACATCACAGGGCCTCCCGACAGAAGTCCGATAGAGGTGTTGTTATCAAGGCATGATGGCCTTGGGAGCGCTCAGCTTCACAGCTCCATGGATAACAGGAGGGGGTGAGGTGGGAAGGAGCGTTGTGTTTACATATTTTCAAGGAGATTAGAAATATGCAGCTGTTCCAAGGCAACACGGGGAAAGCCAATTCAGATACAGAATGTCGTAGGTCAGGTAGATTATAAATTTCAATCTTCCCTAAAGTCTCTCCGATACATCTCAGTTCCCAATCATCCAAATTAGTTTGGTCGTTCCACTGAGCTGAAACTAGCAACTTCTCCAAGATCGAGTCCATTCCGTTAGTGACTTTTAGATCCATAAGTTGTAGATTTGGAGGATGGGCAAAGAAAGGCTTCAGAAATATGGAAAAAGACAAGACAAAAACAGAGCAAGCAGGGCAGGAATGGGCAGGGAGGGGGCAGAGGAAAAAAACGTCTGCCTTCACCGAGAGCAAGAGAGGAAAGGTTGAGGTAGTAACTCTAGTTGGCTAAAATCTAAACTGAGAAATTTAAACTGTTTGTTCACTTTAGCTCATTTGGCCTTTGAGGTATTATTATTGATCTGCTAAGCCTAATTCATATAAGCTTTCTGATAGATGTGTTCTCTCCTCTAACTCTTTTGTGAACTTGTTTTGTTGTTTTTTCCTCTCTAGGATCTGTCTCTGGGAAGAGCATCCCTCTAAAGCCAATGCCCCTCCCTCAGCCTACAGCTTACAGCATGCCTGCTCCCAGTGTCCAAGGCAGCCATGTTTCTGCCAACACCAATCACATGCTTGACTACCTGGAGAACCAGGTGCGAGGAATGGATGTCACAAGTCCTCTTCTACAGGTATGTTGAGAACCATGTTGTCCAGGTCCCTGGTAGGTTGAAGTAGAGCTTTTGAAATGTTAAATTGTGATCTTTTAGCTGCAGTCTTGTCTGTATTTTTTGCGGGATTTTTTTCCCCCACATAAAAAGTAGTAGTTGGCTTTATTTTATACTACAGGAATTATCAGGCATGATTATCTGTAAGCTTTGCTACTGATGCAGAATGCAATTTTTTTTTCTCACTTTCTTGGATTAAAGATCTTGTTCACAGTTCACATAATTTAATGCTCTTATGCATAGCTGAATATATTTGTAAGGTGAAATAAACTGATATTTTTCTTTTCCTGACAGTCCATGCCCCCCTCCCACATGCAGCAGATGCCTCCTCCTCCCCAGCACATGCCTATGAATGTCCCATTTTCCCCCGGGGCTCCCAGTATGATCTCCGCTCTCGATGATGGCCCAATGAATCGGCGCGTGAATGCAGTTCCACCAAACAGGGATAAGTATTCAGGAAGACCCCCGGCACCCAATACCCGCCCTCCCAGCTCCAGCGAGAGCAGCCGCAGTGGCTTTGGCCGCTACGATGATCGTGGGGCAGCAGGCGGGCGGCGTTACCCCTCTCCAACCAGATCTAGAGGAATTCCCCGGAGCTACAGCGAGGAATCCCTCGACGGGAGAGGTCGCAATAGATCGAAACCCGGCATGGATCGCCCTCGCTCCCGTTCCAGGGATGATTTGTTTGATAGCAGGTCCAGAGGGGGCTACTCTCCTCCAGCAGCACGACGCTCCAGGGGATCGTGGGGCTCTGATGACGACTCCAGCAGCAGGAGAGGAGCAGCAGGGGATAGAAGAGGGGGAGGAGGTGGAGGAGGAGGTGGAGGAGGACTCTGGGTTGACAAGCCTCCCAAGTACACAGAATACGAGCCAGGACAGAAACCAGGACCACGGAGGAATGAGTACCATGTAAGGCCCTCTTTGTTTAAGTAAACACATAAACAATCAAAATCAAATCAAAATAGACATGATGAAATGTTTGGCCTGCCTGCATCACTTATGAAGTGAATCTAAAGTCGTTTTCTCCTTCACAGGACAAAAGTTCCCGGAGCGCCACCAGTGTTGTCATCTAAGCCGTACAGCAGGGAAACCATTTCTGACCTCTCAGCAAACGTGCACAACTCATTGGCCTTTTCTGGCTGTGGGTAAATTCTTAAAAAGAATGACGCAACAGTTTTTTAAATTTTACTTTTTTTTTTTAAATTTTGCCTAATTAGATATAAAGAAGATTGAAATCTATTTGAAGGACTCAGTGAAGCCTGTAAATTGTGAAACGCTGGGAGCTTCTAATGGTTTCCTTTGTTAATATTCTGAGAAACACTCCCCTCTGCTGGTTTGTTTGTGTGCTTAAAATACTCTGAGGTAGCGTCAAAGTCTCAGCTTAATGTCACGTCAACCTCAGGTTGGTTGTGCAGCAGTACAGGCAATTTCTGGTAGTAATAAGATAAGAAATGCTTTTGCAATTTCAATCAGGGCCAGTAAACTAACTACAGCTGTTACACCTATTTGAACCCTTAATAATATGAAAAGACCCCTGTCCACTTTAAGCTTAAATTTGTAAGTGTTGTAAATAAGTGTATTTTCACATTTGCTGTGCATTTTAAAGTGAGTGCAATGAATATAATTTTTTAAGGTTTTGAAGGAAGCTGGGCCACAAAAAGCAGTCGGGGTTAATTTGAACATGTTTGTAAACCTTTGTGCAGGCAATAAATTACTTGCACTTAGTTCTCACTTCGAAAAAAACCCAGTGTAAATAAGTGGTGATTTTGAGTGATGTAGGACACACTCCAAACCTTTTTTTATATAGTTGCACATTGTGAACATATGGTTGCTCTTGATTTCTTCTCTGTTACTTACAATCATGTATAGTTGGTTTGAATGTATTAATAAACTCTATAACTTTTAGGTATCATTGTTCTCTGTCTTGAAACTTAACAGTTGAAGAAAAAATATATCGTCCCGGTCATTGTGTTGTTCTTGATTGAAGGTATGGGATGTATTCTATAGATGTTTTGAATAATTTGTGACAGACATTAGATGTATCACATCATCCTCTCTCGAATAATATAAAATTGTTCCCTCATATATCATTTACATAAAGATATAAAATCTTAAGTAGAATTCTGAGAAAAATTGTCTTATTTTTGGCTTTAATCTATAGATACGTCTTGGTTAAAATTACATCACCCTGTTTGTGACTTAACCACAACACTGTCTAAGACAGGAATGAATAAAATTCAGCTTCATGAAATCAGCTTTAAATGAAGTTTGGAATAAACACTCCCTTAAAACATTCACCATCTTTCCCTGTAAACACAAAAACCTCCCGCATATAAAAATCAAATGGCATGATTGGTTCTAGTGTTTTTATTTTTTTGATCAGCTAGTAAATTTCAACTTCACCCACTGAGATATATTAGAAAAGGGCTACATAAAACGACACATATGATAAAATGGGAACTTTTAAAGAAAGTTTTAACAATCAATGTTTTCTAACTTATTCCTACAATGCCACAGCAGTCACGCAAAGAGGTAAATGTAGTGTGGATAAGTTTAAGAATGCCTGAAATGCAAATTAAATCCTATATTTTTATATTCATTAATTTTTTTTTCTATTAATACAACTACAATTTTACAGTTACATATTCCCTTTAACTAATTTCATGGATATGATGTCTCATATGCACTAATGAGTAGCTGACTTCAGTGTGTCATTTATTTTTCTGCCGCTACGTATTGTTTTCTATCTCTGTGGCTTCATGGATGAGAGGGAAAACAGCTTTGACTTCAAGTGCGCCGTTAACCAGAGCAATTTTGTGTTGATAAGTGTGAACCTGCGTTATAAACCTGATGTGCCGTTTGAGTTTCCCTTTGATCTCCAGCTCATAACTCTTATCTGTCAAAATGTGCCTGAACTGCAACTGTGCAGATGTAGCTTTCTGGAGTTGCGATGTGTCCACTGTGACTGAGCCTGTTCATTTTGCCCACTCATTTATATGAACACCTTTAAGCCTCTTCTTTTCTTACTGTTCTTTCGTGTTGTTGTGCCATTACAACTCGTGTGGTCCATACATAAATACTTCTTTTTGAGAAAGCCTCTCTGAGCCTCCATGTACTTTCCCTAAGGTTTGCATGTGTGAACTTTTGACTTGATTCATGTACAAAGGAAAGCCAGTTCAGCTTGCTTTTCCTCAAATGACAGTCTTAGTAAAAAGGAAAGAAAAAGTAATTTAACAACATTTATGTTGGATTTTACAGTTAGGGAGCCAGGGCATGCATTAGACATTGGCTAAGGTGTTAAGTGTTTTAGGGATTTAAGATATCTCTAATTATATTTCAACTAGACAAAATAACTAATTGATATATCTTGAAAGGAATTTTGACTAGTCAAAACGTAATTGAAGATATCTTGAATTATTATTTTTACTAGTCAGAATGTAAATACAGATATCTTAAATTACCATTCCAGATAGCCAAAATGTAGTTTTGCCAAGTCAAAATGCATTTTAGATATCTGAAATGTAATTACGGATAGTCAGACGAAACCGAGTTCATGTTAAATCGGCTTGCCATAGAGGGGCCAAATCAGCCCACCATAACTTTTTTTATGTGGCTCTCATATAATAGGAAATTGGTCTTTAAGTAACAGCTGCATAGTGAAACAACCAGCCCTTTGAGAATATTTGCGACCTCGATTTGGCCCAAAATGAAAGTGAGTTCGACATCCCTGCATTACAGAAAGTGTTACATCTGGTGTGTGTCATTAATATCTGCCTATACTACCTGGAATGTGGAATACAAACACTAAAGGAGCATGATTACATAATGTTACACAGCTCAGTGCTTCTAATTTAACAGACAACATAAACGAGAACCACAAAAGTGTATTGTGTTTTATACTATAGGTTATGTTTTCTTTTAATAACAAACATATGTTGAGCTACATTTATGAATGGACATATTCTCAATAAACATCAAAGCTGGTCTTAGCTGCAAACCAAGAAGTAAAACTAAGTGAACATCTTTAGTCGAAAGAATCCACTTTTCCAGAAGACCTGAGCCAAAAGATTCGGATCCCGTAAAAAGAACCGGCCAAGGCTCTCGTCACAGCCACCATGCAGCGGGCAGCTCTTCGGAGTCGCGTTTGGATGACGACGCGAGCAGAGGAGGTGCCGCTTTGCCACGTCGGTCTCTGTGCAGCGCACTTACACTGTTGCTCCTCCAGCCCAGCACTAACTTTTAGAGCCGTTTTATGTTCCCAGAGGAGGGCAGAGCGACCCCCTAGCGTCGCCGTTGCCGTTGTAAGTCGTCGCCACGCCCGCATAGTGTTGGATATTGAAGCTGGAAGGTGGAGAAATGCCCGTTGCTGTCTGGACTCGTCGCACAACTGACTGATGCATCCTCGCTCGGCTCAGTTCAGCCCTCCGCATGTTGTCGACGTTGTGTGAGTAAGACCTAGTTTCTCCCCCCCCCAATTCTGCTAATTTATTCCAACAGGCTAAACAAACAGCGGGCTAGCAGCTCCACGCGTGTGTCTTTTAAAAGGCGAGCTTTAGAAAGTGTTCTCGCAAAGTTTCCGTGGGGCGAAAGAAAAAAAAAATGAACAACGCTGCCTTATGCCATGATTCACGCCAGCAGCTTTAGTGCATGTCTTAGCAAGTCGGTGGCCATAAAGCACCTCGTAGCAAAAATGTTCCTTCGAGGAAGAAATACAGCAGAGTCCAACAAAGTGCATGTTCAGGACTTCTTCGTCTCCAAAAGCCACTTAGAAGCCCCCCAAAAAAGAGAGTCGCGCTGTTGCATCACAAAGACCGAGTCATTGTAGTTGATGTCTGTAGTCAACAGTTCCTGTTTTCACTTTTGACTGACAGCTGTAGTTTAGGTCCCTTGTGGTGTGTTTGCGTGCAGGCTAACGTCTGTTTCCTGTTTGGAGATGCAGCTCAAACAACATAATACGAGCGAGCCTCATTATCAGCATCTCCATCATTTCTCATAAAGCTCATCCAGCATAAAGGAGATGCTGTCAGCCTCTGCTCTGTGTTACAACCGCAAGGACAACGGGCTTGATTAAAATGCTAAAATACAATAAAAAACATGATGAGAATAATAAAAAAAAATGCACAAAACACATAATGTAGCCCCTTTTATGTGACGTTTAAATCGGGTCCTACAGATTATGTTCTGGTTGGGCTTGTTTTAACGTAGCGATTCAAATGTCTTGTTTTAGGCAGTCACTTCATGTCGACCAGAAAACAATGCTATGGATCTCAAACTTTTATTTTAAAAGTAATAAATATAACTGATACTACAGTTTAAGTGTAATTATATATATAAACATTGGTCGAAGGAACTGGGGTTTTTTTTTTTAAATTGACATCTCAAAACTTGAAATATTGACAGAAATTTTCTAGGCGACAAAATTCCAAGTGCGAAAATCAGAGGTTCAACATCAAAATCCAGTACGGCCCTCCTGGTATGTAAAACTTAGTGATTAGGGCTTCACAATATTAGAAAAATGTGCCATAATGTTGATTATTGTTGCGGTGACAATTTTACCTTGAGATGGATAAAAAGTGTTTGGCTTTCAATTCACAGCAAACAGACTGGAGACTCTTCTGTTCAACTGCTAGAAAAATATTATTTAAATATTTCTATCCCAATAACTTTTTTTTTAAATTAAAAAAAGTGGGAAGTTTTGGCTAAAACCTATATTTTCTGAATGACTTGACCACCGCCACCTCTATGCCTTCTAAGACGCTTTACGCTGCATTAAATGGCCACAGCACCACACATATCACAGGCACCAAGAGCCTGAGTGCATGGCGCTAAATGATTAGCTACCATTTATTGCAGCCTGGGCAGACCTTATGTGGATATCATGTGATTAAATGAGAAAGAAAAAAAAAGATTTATTTGTCTTGGTCACACTCTGAATATTATACAACCTCCTCAGTGAACATGTTGCTACAGGGTTTAAAAATACAAAATGCAGAAAAGTTCACTGCTAGCTTGCATTGCTCCGAAGCAGCCGAGGAAAACACTTTGCAGGTCCTGCTAGTTTTTGATTTTTACATTGAATTTGGGACTTCAGAGGGAATTTAGACTCAACTAAGGCAGCCGCCAGTATTTGTACATCATACGCTCAGATTTACCTGGAAATTACCAGCAAAATGTTCTTATTAGTTCTGCTATAAGTAATTAAAATAAATAGATAGAATATACTTTATTGATCCCCTAGGGGAAATTGCTTATTTGTTGATAAGGTATCCCATCTAATGTATTAAATAAATGATACAAATATAACCAAAGGAGATAAAGTTTATATATACACCTAAGAGTGATGAGATAATTCAATATGACTTGATGTAAATAAATAAGCGGGAACATGAAAATATGTTGATTTATAATCTATGAATGAGTGCAGAGTAAATAGCCTGACGATTTCAGACAGAAATGATTTTCTGTGTTGCTCTGTGGCAAAGTGAACACCACAGTTTAAAAATCTGATTTCTACCATGTTTGGTTTTCTAGTGGCATGAAAACACAACAAGCACAACTTAATTCAATTAAAGCACTTGTTTAACACTTCAGGTTATTTTTGTAGATTACTTTTTTTGTTAAAAAATAACCTTTGCACCAGGACAACAAAAATCTGCCGCTCATAACGTGACCTAATTAAGAGGTGCTGCCTCATATGCTTCCTAATGTTCACATATTTGGAAATGTGTTCACAACTTTCCTCTTGAGTTTCTGATGGATAAATTTGTGGTGTTTTGCTGGTTGTCAGGTTCAGTCAGTTGCCTGAGAAAGGGCCAGTCTACTTAGTGGAAATACTTCAGAGGTAAAATAGAGGAAGAAACGAGTTATGAATTATTTTCTAAGTCTGTTTTTCTTCGTCTTAAATCCTTAGTGAAAAACGACGGTAAATATATTAAGATTCAATTTAGATTGACTCATTCAAATACGAGCAAAGAGGATTTCTTTTTACACTGTTTTTTCAACTTGGGCAGCGTTTCAGAGATCAGGCGTATAGTTTTGTTTTGCTTTTTTTAACATGGACATAATATAAATCTTATTGCCATTAATAGAGACGGTCAATTATGTTGTTTGTTATTATGTGAGTTAATTTTGCTTTTGCTGGAGCTTTTAAATTTGGTTTGGACGAAACACTTTTAATTAAAAGTTAATTAAGATAAGTAATAAGTCCCCATCAATTGTGGCATGCAGTTCATTGTTTTAAGAAAGTGTCACGTTTGGTGCCAAAGAGGCTGAAAAATATTTAAGGCAGCTTTTGAACTTTGCAGTATTTTAATAGCCTGCAGACTTTCCAAAAAGTATTAAATGATTAAATTATCGTCTATGTTCCAGTCAGATATTTTACTGTGTTTTTCTGCTTGCTCTATAAACGCAGCACATTACTGATTAATATACATGTAACTTTCCTACTGTAATAGTTTTTTTTTATACTACATCATTGTTTTGTTTTATTTTGTTCTGTCAGACACAATTGCTCTAGGTTTTTTTTTTTTTTTTAAGTTAACTTTCTAGCTAGTTGTTTTCCAGTTTGAGCTCAGCCGGACAGAGCTGCTTTTTATCCGCTGAGAATTGTGGATCGCTCCGTTTGTGTCACTGAGATGTTATTTGACAAAAACCAGGGATGTTGCAGTAAAGGGAGGCTTTGGATGAGGTGGTGTTGGTAGCGACATGAGAAATAAACAGGGTTCCAATGACGCTCCCTCTGCAGAAAGCTGCTTTGTTTGGTCTGTAAAATCTTCATCGGTCTGTTGCCAAGCTGAGCTGAAATTCGTGTAGTTCTGGTGTAAATCTCTTTGTTTTTATGCTGGTTACAACCTGGATGTTGTAGTTAAGATCTTTGTTTATATAACAATCCAAAACTAAGAGAAAACCCCCCCCCACACAATCTACTTTCACAAAATACTCATGTATTTCTTTTCCTGAACCTTTGCCATGGCGTGGCAGATTTACTATGTTTATTTTTGTTTAGGAACATGAAAAAGATTCAGGCAGTCGCCAAAGTTGAATAGTTCTGTATCTTGTCATATTTAATCATGGTGGCGTTTTCCCCAACATTAACGTGAAGTTTAGTTTTTACAGTGATGACGTATAAATGCATTAACAACTGGTAACCCGCTCATTGGTAAACAGGAGCATCTGTGCAGCTTATTTTTTCTCTCTTAACTTCTCGTGCACTTATTACATATAGGTTGTAAAGTTAATGTCTCGCATCCTTACGCTAATTACATCTCGTTTAAATGTCAGATACTGTTTACCTTTCAGGTTTGCTGGTTTTCAATTGCTTTTTTTTATGATCCTTTTACCCTTCCCGTTTTTTTTTTTTGTTTTTTGTTTTTTTTTTAATTGAGCCTTTTGTTTTCCTCGTTACACCCTGCAGTGACCTTGAAGTACATGGTGGGTTTTTGAGAGGAACGGTAACTGGCGACCATGCCAGGAGGCCGCAGGGGTCCCAGCAGACAGCAGCTAAGTCGCTCCTCTCTGCCGTCCCTGCAGACTCTGGTCGGAGGCAGCGTCAGCAATGGCACAGGCCTCAGGAACAGGTAATGCACACATTCAGCTGGAGGACACAACACTCAGAGCTGCTGTAACAGGACTTTGTTTAGGACATGGAGCTCAGCACTGTAGCTCAGCACTGTCAATAAGTGGAGGAAAAGGGGTAAAACACAAACTTGTGTCCAGGCAGTGTTTACTGTGTTGACACAAAGAGTTTTTCTTTGCAGGGAAATGAATTAAAGAGCTTTTATAATATGTCATTGATTGATTATTAAAGGAAAACATAAACAAGCTGTCTTTGGTTTTACAAAATTCTGATTTAAAATTTCCACAACCTTAAAGAAAAGATATTGAAAACTGCAACTTTCTTCCTGCTGAGTGAAGTTATGAAGTAGATTAGTGGCAAAAATCTGAATTGTTGTTTCCTAGGCAAACATTTGTTGCTATGTGACGTCATTTTGGCCAAACTATCCAGCTGCTACCAGGTCTGTCTCTGACAATGAATCATAGTTTGCCTATATATAAAAACCTGCAGTGTTGTAATTTGAACCTGTTCACAAAAAATGATTGAAATTTGATATTTAATCAGCTTCTTGTCATCTTTTTCTTTTAACTAAGAAACAGATAAGTGGATGGGTCTTGAACAATCCCGCAGCACAATGAGTTTCTTCTCGTCACTGTGGCAACTTCCACATTTGAAGTTGCCACAGTGCATGCGTCGACAGCGTTTCAGCAACCACAGATGTGTCAGGACGGTCGCTGCATCGTTACGTCTCGGTCAGGACTTCTTAATGGAAGTTTCTTCTCAGTTTTCAACACTCTGCTTGTCGAACCTTTAAACAGTCGCCAGCTTTGGTCGGCCGCCATGATGCAAATGGAGAAATTACAAAATCCAAATAACATTCTGTTATTCCAGAGTTTAGTCTTATCCTGTATAACTTGGAATATAATTTGTACGTTTCGCAAATTATGTTTGTTTTAACACATGTAGCTTTCAAATGAGCAGTTCAGACACGCTCTTCAATACTGTGATTGCAGTTGAACTTGTTCGACCAGGTAACATTATTCTTTAGAAGTAATTAGTCACAGACTCGTGATGGTTTCTAACCAGTTTGTAAATAAATAAGGTTGAGATTTTTCTGTCCATCGAACTACAAGGACAGATGGAGGAGTTGTCGACTGAACTTCTGGGCCAAAGGTCTTCAAATCCAGGCTCTGGTGTCTTTTAGCTGCATCCATGCTCCAACACACCTGAATCAAATCGATGAATCATTGCCCGTATGCAGTCAAATTCTCCAGAATCTTGCCGATTACCTCATTATTGGACTCAGCTGTGTTGAAGCGGTGGATCTAAAAGTTGCAAAACTTTTAGATGCATCGAGCCAGATCTGGAGGTCCTGGATATGAAGATCGCTTTACACCAGAATGAGATGAAACTGTTTGGTATCTAGGATGTTTAGGATCCTCCTGAAATTGCAGATTTTTTTTCAAATATTAAATGTATTGTTGTCAGGGTCACGAGAAGGTGTGCAGTAGGTTTCAAGGTAATGGCGGACCAACCAAATCCCACAAAAGAAGTGAAGCAGCTCACCACATTGAAAATCTGACGCCAAATTTAGCATTTCATTTTTCAGTATTGTGGAGAATCTGATAATAGGATCCCACTGCTATTGAAGCATGTTCAAGTTCAAGATTTTGTTTTCAAATCCCGTAAAAAGGACAAAGTCTAGAAATTTGAGACAGAAGAATTTTAGATTTTGTTATAAAAAAAACTTTAGCACACTGATGAATGAACTTGTTGAACTTGGGTAATTTTCACTTTTTGTTATCCACTGTGTACATCTTTACATGCTCATTTAAATTGATTATGAAACATTTAAAGTACTTGTCTTTTAGTAAGTACTGCTTTCACTGAGCACTTCATTACTTTTTCAGGCATGTCTAAATGAAGCTGTGAGGATTATTAAATCACATGCTCATGTTTCCAGTATTCCATTTTTCTCTCACTGTTTGTGTTAGAATTATAATGTGTTATCACTCTTTCATTAGTAGTTTTACATTTATTACTCTTACTATAGTAGTCTTATATTACTATTTTTATTTTTATTTAGAGGTGCTACCTTTTTACTGTGCTTGTTGAAACTTTTGACCCACTCTCACAGAATGTCTGCAGAACGATTATCTCTAACATTGTTCTCGCCGTCCTTGGGAGAAATCACTCTCGTGAGAAAGGACTAGAAGACCCATGTGTAGAGACAAAACTTGCCTTTTGTTTTTCTCTCTCATTTCTCTGAAAATTAAAGACACGCTCTGACTGAAAGAGTTCAGAACTCGCAGTGAACGACTCGCAGGAGTCGTACGCTGCGATTTCTCCTTTTGTGAAAACTTGAATGAAACATAATGTGTCGTCTGTGGTTCTTTTCTGTATGTATTTTAGTGTTGTAGGTTTTCAGACCTAATGGTGAGGAAGTGGAAATTTAACTAAATCCTTTGTCTAGTTCTAGTCTCTACAATTTGCCGCAGGTGCAGTTTGACTGAAATGCACCGTTTGCTTGGACTTCTTTCAGAAGCAGTAACTCGGTGGGTCTGTCTGCTCCACCCATTTCTACTCTCATCACTCCGGAGCCGGTCCGTCACTCGCGGATCCCCGAGCTGCCGTTGGACGGCAGCTTCCTGTTTGAGTTCCTGCTCTTTCTCTACCTGTTGGTTGCTTTATTCGTCCAGTACATCAACATCTACAGGACGGTGTGGTGGTACCCCTATAGTCATCCGGCTGCCTCTACCTCACTCGTGAGATTGCACAGACATTAGTTCAGTTAATGTAGAACACCAGAGTTGAGCAGGAAAAGTTGAGAAACCAAACTCTTTTCTTCTTGTAGAACTTTCATCTAATGGACTATCACCTGGCTATCTTCATCACGGTTATGTTAGCCAGGAGGCTTGTTTGGACCATTGTGTCAGAGGTAAACATGCTTTGTAATACAAAAGCTGCAAAATGTACCTTTTTGATGATTGCAAAGCTGTTGTTGGATTATTTTTCTTTTCTTTTTTCAGGTGTCCCAGAGCAGCGGAGGGTCCCTGTTCCGCTACATAGTACTTATTACAGCCCGGTTCAGCCTGCTGACCATGTGCAGCTGGGTGCTCTCCTGGACGCTGGTCAACCTGTGCAGGAACCACTCTGTCCTTAACCTTCTGTTCCTGGGATACCCGTGAGTCCTCAGAGCGGATCGCTGTCCAGAGCACTGTGCTTGTCTAATATTTAATTTCAGACATTTACACTGAATGTAGGGAAGTAAGGTCAGAAAGTCTGCCATCAGACTGCTTATTAAAGGAGGGTATGATATAAAATCCCCTTTTTTGAGCCTCATATCATGTTATAATGTTACTCCCTGATTAAAAACGTACAAGTGATTCTTTCTTACATGGTTGAGGAATCCTTTAATCTCTTTTGCCTAAACGTTTGCTCATTCAAAGTGGAGCCTATTTTTACAAACCTCCCCATCACAGATCACCCTGCAGACACACACACTTCCTCTCTCATCTCCACCAGTGGAATTAGGACTGTCATGACAAGGAATTTTGCTGGATGATAAATTGTGCCAGAAGTTATTGCAATAAATGATAATACTGTTGAAAGGCAAAAAAAAATCAAGGAACTCATTGTCAAAAATCTGTTAATTTGAATCCTAATGAACATTTAGGACTGGAACCAGAAGGCAATTTAATCATCCAACATTTGTTATTGCAACAGAAACGACAAATAAAATAACTTATGAAGTATCAGTAAACAAATTTGTCCTTCAAAAAAGGTTTAATTGAAACCAAAGCAGCAGACTGAAGACTTCTGTCATCCAGTTTTTGGTAGAAAGAAATGAGAAAACAATAAATCATGTAAATGAAAATTATTCAGCTTGTTTGAAATCATTATGTGGTTAACTACACGTGTCTACACTTAATCACCTTCAGGCCAGAATCTAAAATACTTCAGTAAAGCCTGAACTGGATTAGTTTACTTGGAACAAGATTTCTATTCTGCGCTGTTCCCATTACTGTCCTTTAACCACTTACATAAGCAACACAAAACATATTTTCACAGCTGCATCTGATAAATTGCCTCGGCTAGTAAAAACGTATCTTCATCAGAAATCTATACAAGGAAAGATTTACAAAGCTGTTAATTGATCTGCTTATCCACAACAGTTCAGTAATGCCAGGGAGTTTTCCCGTTTAATGTGCTAATGGAACCAGAAAGTGCAATTTGCTCTCCCTCCATGTCTCTCGACATTTTAAAGATGCATGACGTGTTCAGGTCACACATAATGCGAATCTCATCCTTTCTCTGCTTTCCGCTCTCGCTTCCCTCGCCGCCCTCTTCAGATTCGGTGTGTACGTCCCACTCTGCTGCTTCCACCAGGAAGGAGGTAAAAGCCCGGCGCCGGGATCTGAGTGCGAGTACCCGGCCGAGCACCAGCAGGCCGACCTCGCAGAGTCCCAGCTCTTCCGGCCTCGCGACTTCCTCTTCCTGCTGCGGGAGAACATCCGAGAACAGTTCTCCAGCCCCCCACACATGCCCACTCACACCTGCCCGCAGCACATCCACTCGGACACGCCCGAGCTGATTCGAGCGGAAGTGGAGGAGCTGAAAAGCGACTTTAACCGGCGGATCAAAGAAGTGCTATTCAACTCACTGTTCAGTGCTTACTATGTAGCCTTCTTGCCTCTCTGCTTCGTCAAGGTTGGTGTTTTCTTGACATCGAGTCCTTTCGTCCGTTTTGCACCCAGCCTTCCGTTTGTTCAGTAACCGTACCTTCATTTTGGGCCAAGTTAAAACTAACCCCACTCCCTTCCTCCCAACAGAGTACACAGTACTACGACATGCGCTGGTCTTGTGAGCACCTGATTATGGTGTGGATTAACGCCTTTGTGATGCTGATGAGCCAACTGCTGCCTCCCAGCTACTGCGACCTGCTCCATCGCTCGGCGGCTCACCTGGGCCGCTGGCAGAAACTGGAGCACGGTTCATACAGTAACACACCTCAGCATGTGTAGGTGTCCAATGAACACACACACACATTGTTGTTGTCACAGAGACAAATGAAGCTGATGTTGTTTGTGGTTTGTGTGGTGCCGGTGTCTTTCAGGTGGTCAGAAAGCACCGTTTGGCCTCAGGGCGTGTTGGTACGACACAGTCGATGTCTATACAAGGCTGTCGGATCCTATAATGTTGCGCTTCCCTCTGACGTTTCCCATGCAAGGTTTTATGTGAGTATCTCATTTTGTTTAGTCAGACCCAGTTACACATTCATGTGTTCTTGGAAAGAAACCTGAAATGGGGAAGTGAGGATCGTTTTGCTTTTTTGTTGATACTGATGAAAATGGGGCCTTTTATTTACATAAGCTTAACCACAAAAAACTGAATGCATGCCCTTTTGAGCTTCCCCCAACATGTGGTGAACTGTAAGGTAATCAGAGAAGGCACAAAACTAATTAAAAATCCAATTTATTTTACCAGTTCCCTTTTTTTTTACAAGAGTATTTAGGTTAATGAATATCCCTCATGTGAACATGTAAAGCCAGTTTAGTTGCATATCTTTTGAAGTGCTGCACATTTGGAGAAAGGATGTCAAATGTGTGAAAATAGATGGATGGAGCCATAAACATGTTTAATTCCTGCCCGATTTTACAATTTACCAATATATTTGCTGGGAACTGAATGAAGTGGATAGAAAGGTGATGTGCTGTGGGCTCATCGACTGCAAAATAGGTGGTTCTGCTTCAGTTAGTGCAACAATTTCTGTCTCTGTGCGAGTCAAAAGCAAAAGTAGAAGAAATGTGTAAAGGGAAGAATATGTTTAACATTGCTGTGTGTCCAGTACGAGTTTTTTTGTTGTGTTTTCTGGACGTTCTAGTTGATTATACATGAAGGAGAGACAAAGGGTAAAAAGAAATTCTGTAAATGGGATTGGAGCTGCAGCAAGGTCTGCAGGCTCTGCACATGGTGCATGTGCTCTGTCAAATGCTTCTCCGGTACAAGAAGTTCTGACAGTGAAGAGATTATAAAACACAAATAAAACGTCACCCACATGATGGACCACGGCCTTCAAATCATGACCCTGCTTAACCTCAAACGGGTATTTGACCGTTTATTATTTCCTCTGAGCCGATACACTTTCCACTAGCATGTGAAGTTTAATGCCGTCCTAGTCGGGTCAAAGCAATGCGGATGCTGATACGCTCCACACTCTTCATCTCGTAGTTCCAGAACAGAAAGCGATGCAGGAAGCGTGTCATCACTTCAACACTTTTAAAAATCTATGCCTGGTCTACATGAACACACCATAGTTTAGAAAAAACTCCTATCCTCACCAAGAATCGCTCCTGTGAATATACAAGAGGCGGCAGAGGCAGCACAAAATGTCAGTTTTATGAAATACCCATCTTAATTTTAAAGCGGAAATTGTTATGCCCTCAGTCATTTTGACCCAAAGTAATTTTTCTTCTCAATTCTCCTGTGTGTCCTTGCAGTTCCTGTTTCATAAGCCATTGCGGATCTTGAACCTGCTGATCGGGATCGAGTCCAGCGTGGTTTTGTACCAGCTATACTCTCTGCTGCGCTCTGAGCGCTGGAACCACACGCTGTCCCTGGGCCTTATCCTCCTCTGCAACTATTACGTGCTTTTTAAACTTCTCCGAGATCGCATTGTGTTGGGCAAAGCCTACTCCTACCCTCTGTCCTCCAACAGTTCGGGGCTCAAGTCGCAGTAAAAAGGACAACAAAACCTCACCTACAAACTCTGAGCGTGGAGCTGTGGGCCGGAGGTGGTGCAGACTGTGAACTCACAACTGTGTTTTTGATACGGTTCTATTTTTAATGCGATGTTTGTACATGCCTATTTAAAAGAATATTTTTATTTTGTATACTATTTCGTGTTACACCGGGCATTACCGCTCTGACATTAGCATGTTGTCACGTTGTTGCCAGACGACAGGGAAGTCAGGGAATGCCTGGGGGTGACTTTCACCAAAGATACTTTCAAGTGCAAGTGGCCAATCGCACATCAGATGTGGCCCTAAATTGTTAATAAAGTGGGGAACTCGAGACGAGAGGAAAGATTTGTGCCTGAGATCCAGATTGTTGTTTCTTCTTATTTTTTTATTTTTTGCTTCAACCCAGACTCTTTTCTCTGCAGGCACCCAGTGTTTGGGGAGGCAACAGATTTGATCATTTCAGTATCAATGCTGCAATTTATGGCAACCCTTACATTCTGCTTTTAAAGGAGTTTGTAATTTTGCCCAAATGTTCTCATTGGCAGAGTTGGATGGGAAAGGTCACTTATTTTTTGTCCTTTGGGATCATAACTAAATTCCTTCGTTTAATCAAAATAAAGCTGAAGCATGCAGCTGTAATGTGGGTCGTACCGACTTTTTCATGTTTCATTTGATCAACTCAGTGTTTTTTTTATCCAACTATTTCCAAAAATACATACATTTCAAAATGATCAACTATTTCTAAAGCAGATTTTTTTTTAGTAGTTCGGTTTTGTCAGTAATATCAAAATAAGTGCAACTGGAGGCAAACTGATCATAGAAGTCTATAAAAAAAGCTAACTTGGCTGAACTGTGCTTAATGTTTGTTTCCCCTTGTTTCACATCAGCTGTAGCTCCACCTGTCTCCAAACCGTAGCGCTCACACGATGCGCAGGTGTTCAGGAGAGCGTACCGTCAACAGGTGCATTACTTAGTCCAAAACTGACAGATGGCTGACCTACATTTGACTTGCTAAATTCCACTTTCTGTGACATTGTAGGTTTCTGTTTCATAGGTTGCTTCCACAACACTTTAACTCCTGAATGGGTGGTATTAATAACGGTATTAATTCCAGTTTGGCTGTTTTATTGGGTTAGAGTGGATAAAATGAGAATATGGGGGGTAAAGTGGTGTCCTTGGCTATCCCACTGCCTGTTTCCATTGTAACACAAAAAGCTGTCGTCACACACTGATCTGGATTTATCAGAAGCTACTGCTGGTTTGGGGGTGAAAGCCAAAGTGAAAATTGGCAGGAAATACTCTTATAACATTTCCAGTTCCTATATGCAAAGTTTCCAAACAAAGGTCACTTTCTGTTGTCTCACTCGTTGATCAGCCTCTTATCCTCCGTTGCTTTTTGTGTTCGAGCTTCGGCGCTGCCGCCTTCGTTGGCTTCAGTATTGAGAGAAACGAAACTCCCGAATCTTCGGTTAAATTTGATGCTATATTCAAGTGCCAGTTTTCTTCTTAGGTTTGCTCTTCGGTGCTTTATGTGTTTCACATTTTTCATACGAATGTAGTAAATATCAGCAACAAAATGGTTTTGTTGAGATTGCTGATTCCAACCAGCCTCAAGAGCACAGTGATTTGAAATGCTGTGGTTCTCCCATCTTTTCACTCGCCCATAACTGAGTAACTCTGCTTAAGGGTTTTAGGCTCTGCATCTGTTTAGTTTACTTAAATGCTTTATCTTTACTCCCTTCCAAATGGCAACTACGAAATAGGTCGAAAAAAAAGAAAAAGTGCTCAGTCTGTATGTTGACAGATTACATGTTCACCTTTTGATCCCATTGCTATGAAATGTATTTGGCCTTGTATGAGTTTACATACTATTTTACAAAATGATAATGTGACTCAATTGTTTCAAACTGAAAATAAGATTTAGGGTGGAGGGGAGGGGGGTTTCTCTTGGTTTCAGTGTGTCAAACGCTAGGATCCAGGTTCAGATTGCTGGGTATTCAGCGTGTCACAGCTGGTGAAGCTATAGGACCCAATCCTCATATCTTAGCTTTTGACAGTATTCAGCTTCCGCAAATCATTTCTGAATATTCTTGACACCTGAAATAAAGTAAATATGTTCAAACCAGTTGTTATACAATTTTTTTAAGGATCTGCTTTATTACATTTTTTCTAGTCTTTGATTTTTAGAAAAGCACAAGTCTGAATCTGAGCTGACGAGTTAACGTTTTTGGGTGCATGCAGTACTTTATCTCGCCACGAGATGACGCCATACAACAAGCTCCAACAACTCATGACCCACATAAAACCCAAGTTTTTACGAATCATCCTGTAAAATAAGGATTCATTTATTAGACTCCATTAGCATTGAAAATAATGTATGCTTGTTGATTAACTCTCATGTCAACTAGGAGAAGGTGCAAGATGCAGTTTACAACTTTGGCTTAGCTGACATGTACATTCATCCACAGGTCTGGTTTTCAGTAGAAGTCTTGACAGTGCATTCTTAATCAACATAACTGTGACAAAGGAAAGACGTCTCCTCTCCCATCAGTTTGCATTTCACATCACAGAAGCTAATAGATACTTTGATTGTTCACAATCGTCTTTTAAAAAACAAATACAATCTTATTTAAAAATATATAGGACTTTAGAGGTGTAAATGAACATAAAAATAAAGGTTTGAATAGTTTGTCATTGCCATGAAGGTTATTTGTTTTACCGTGTCGGTGTTGAACATAAATGTGGAATCCTCTGGCTTCTAGCACTCCAAAAGAAATGCATTGCCTCGCAAAAGTATCCATACGGCTTGAATTGTTCGTGTTGTCATGTTACAATCACAAAGTGCAATGTTTTTAACTGGGATTTCTTATCACCAACAGAGTAAAGCTCATAATTATGTCGGAGTAAAAAGATGCATAGTTCTCAAAACCTTATGAAAAAAAAAAGTGTGCACAACACAGCACAGGTGGGAGAATGCTGTTGACAGGATAACTATTAGCATAGCATTCCAGAAGATGAAGAAAGCTACTGTTGCCACAAGTTATGTATAAAGGACAGCAAACGAAGAAGGTTTTCTGGTTAGATGAGACTGAAATGTAACTCTCTGGGCTACTTGGAAAATTAGTGGTTGAAAACTGTTTTGGTAAATTATCCTGAAAACAAAACCCCCACGATGAAACAAGGAGGTGGCAGCCTCTTTTTTTTCCAGCAGTGCAGGGAAGGTTGGAGCTAAATACTGGGTAATACTGGAGAAATGTTGGGGCAGCAAAAGAGGTTCACCAAACACATAAATACCCCCCTGGATTAACCATTCTGTTTGCAACACACCCACTTTTTAAATAAACAATATTGTGGGGGAAAAAAATATGATGCACTTATCGGAAACATTAGGAACTAAAATATGCTGACGAGTTTGTTGCTAGTCATGTGGTTCACAAGGAGAATTTTATAGATGATCCAACAAAACCTAAACATATTCCGAATTTTAAAAATGGGATGATCAAATCAAGCCCAGCATCTTTTTTTAAACAAGTGTTTTTGACAATTTCTGAACCAACATCTGAATCATCTGGTGAACAGACATTTTCTAAGTGCAATGCAAATGCAAAATACAAGGGTTGAGCTGTGGATAGAGGTCAGATCCACATTGACTAGACATGCAGTTAAGTAACTTTTTTGAGGACAACTTCGCAGCTGACAACTATTTTAATGACGCCCTGGAGGGAGAGCCATAGAATAACTATGTTGCCAGAGCTATGATGCGTTAAATCTAAGGGTATGTATCTGTTTGATTGGTCCTGTCAAATTTTAGCTCCAATATGACTCATTAAAGAAGAAAAGTCAACATTTTTTGTGTCTAGATCTGCTAGGCTGGTAACGACCCAAATCTCTGCTGCATCTGTAACAGTAATAAATGGTGGTTCTACAAAGGATTGAGTCAGTGGGGCTGAATACATTTGTCACACTATTTAAAAAAAAAAGGATTCATTTTTAAAACTGCACCATTTTTGAATTTGTGGTTGTAACATCCCAACATGTGAAAATAATCCTAGAGATCGGCACAGTTCTTTTGTAGCTACACCCCTTGTGTAGTCCTCCCTACGTTTTTGTTTCTATCCCTTCACCCCTCTCTGCAATCCACAAAGTTTCCTTTAATCCAGTAGCAGATCTGTGCATATTTAAGAGGTGTGATTCTGACAGCCACGTTAAATTCCTGAGACGTCCCTTTCTTCTCCACCCACTGGTGCCCGGAGAACACGCCTATCACCTTGCGCTCCCAACGCCGCCGCCGCCCATCCCACATCCGGGCGTAGACTCCAGAGCCGCTGGCCCCAGGCTGAGCATCGCAGTGCTGGTACAACAAGTCCGACGTCTCCTCGCCTGCCCGACAGAACCGATACACCAGCTGTCCGGGGCGGTCATTGTCAAATCCTGAGAAGTGGACACGACGACCGGGAAGTCTCTGAGCCGGGGGGCTGACCCCAAGCTTCATGTGGCGGCGTTTGTGAGGCTTTTTCAGCTCCAGCAAAGCATAGTCGTAGTCCATCCCGATGTCATTGGCATTGCCTTTAATCCAACCTTTGGGAACGTGGGTGCGCTTGGCTCTGATCCACTGGAACTTCATTTTGTCGTTGGCAGGTGGGGAGTACTGTTCTGGGCCGCCCTCTACGTGATTGGTAAAGTTAGAGGGAAGGTAAATAGGTGCATGTTGTACATCCCGTTGCTTTGGTTTCAAAAAGCCCACCCGAAGCCTCTGGGCTCCTTTCACATAGTTTTTGCCATCGTGAACACAATGAGCAGCTGTGAGAACATGACGGTCCCCCACCAGAGTACCGGAACATCCGGTGGACAGTTTGACAGCCACCGAGAACGGGTACTTAAGCAGGAAGTTCTGCCCCGCAATACTAAAACGACCATCATGTCCAAATATCTGCCGTTTTCTTCTGACATGTGACCGCTCGGCCTTACCAGAGGAACCAGAGGAGTAAGCAGGACTAGTATTGGAATAGGGATTGTAGCCATAAATCCCAATGGCAGTCTCAGTGAGTTGGCCGTTGGAGTCTAGAGTCTCGTAGGCCAGAAGGCTCCGCAAATCCCAGTAGCTGAGACGAGGGGCTGTCTTGTGGCATTCTGGGTCGCAGGGGGAAGCAACGTCCAGGCGTGCCTCGTTCAGAAACTGCGGCGTCGGTCGAGCCTCTGTCTGCTGCGGCAGGACCACAGGGATACGCTGGAGAACCCACTGACGCCGAGGAGAGGAGGACAAAACCGAGGGGAGGAAAACGAGACACAGAAGGGAGGCAAACCTGTGTGGACGTGAAGAAGCGGAGAGCGTGTGAATCCCGCTGTCAAAAAATAAATAAGTGAAACGTGCAATGTCACAGCAAATATTTCTGCAAGACACAAGCGATTAACTGTGACCAGATGTGTGGACCCCCACCATCCCCCTTTATCAAACATCCTCATTCCTGAAGCCTCCATCATACATTTTTGATTACATGCATGGGAGTTGAGGGAAGGCTTTTAATCGTGAGGAATTCTGATCTGAGATTAACATTTGCAGCTGTAACTTTCCGCTGGTTTCAGCGCAGTAAACGCGACGACAAGGAGAAGATGGGCTCTGAGGGAAAATTCCTGAAGTGGCCTGAGAGACTGACCTTAAACCATAAAGAGCAGCTGAAGCATGTTGCTTCAGGGAGAACAGAGGAGGAGGGTGGGATGTTGTAAATGGATTAGTGGGACCCAACACACGGCTATGAGTTTTAAATTCACATCTCGTCCTTCTTTTCCCCCTTTGCTTCTTGCAACCTATAAAGCTTATAACGAGAAAAGGCGCGCTGCTATAATCTACCATTCTTTCACTTAATAAACTATTCTTCTATTTTTTTTTCTTTCTAAACAGACGAGTTTAGTTCTCTATATCCATCCTTTCATTACTCGTCTCCATCATTGATGTGTCTTTACTTACCGGGGAAGCGCAGCCCTGGAGCGCATGGTCCTGCCTCTGCAGGTGAGCCTGCTGCTGAACAGCAACCTCTCCTCAATCCACCGCAGGTAGACACTCCTATAAAACAAGAACCGATAGATGCCTCCGAATTTTTTTTTTTTTTTTATTATTATTTTTTTAAGTCGCCTTGTTTAACTGACGAGTCGGGGTTTTATGTGGAGTCCTGATATTTTGGTCCGGTCCGCAACGCGCAACTCCGTCCAGAGCGAATGAGCGGGATCATTGTGCGCTGCTGGAGGAGGATCCGCCGTCTGCCTGCCTGATCTCCAGAGTGTCACATCCGCCAACGAGGATCCAGAGCGCGCAGCACCAAGCCCAGTGTCGTCATGTGATATGATCGCTGCTGCACGGAGCAGGCGAGGCTTCCTGGTTGGAGCCCAGCTACATCAAATTATGCTTGTTATTGGTTTTCGTCATGCAAAGGAAAAAGTTTTTAAGTGCATCTTAATAAGTTCGAAAATGATCAAAAACATTCATTTGCTTTTGCCGCTCTGGCCCCAACATAGGGCCAGAGCGGCTATGATTGGCATTGATGAATTTTAATGTGTTCTTGGTATGTAATTTAAAAATATATAAACTTTCATGAAAGTATACAGAAAGCGGTATGTTTGTCTAGTTCTGTTTATTATTATTATTATTATTATTATTATTATTATTATTATTATTATTATTATTATTATTATTATTATTATTATTTCTTACACAAAAAAATCCCCAAATTGTTTTGCACAGAATTCATATTTTAGTCTGCGGTTTGTTGCTTCAAATTGGATCCCAAACATCTTGGACGTCCACATGCTGCATACATCATCTTGCTAATATTCCCCAAACTCTTAAATTACTTTTATTTCACAATGTGGTGCATTTTTTTAATTTTTATATTTTTCAGTCACACTTTTTGTTCCCACTCAACTTTCTGTGAATATGCTTGGGTACAGCTCGTCAAAAACCCAGCTTCTTCTCCAAAGGTATTTGTAACTTATTTTCCTTGTGGATGTCATTCTGCTGCACAACTGCTGAGTCAGCAGTCTTCTTCATGATTGTGTAGGCCATAACATATCTGTACTAAAATCCTTTTTGATAGTGTAATTTTTCAAATATTTTGAACGACAGAGAGTTTTTTTTTGGTCTGTATTCATTAGAATTAATACATGTAAAATGTTTAAAATATACCATCCAAAGTGTTATTGTTGCACAAGACAACACTGATTAACTGGATACCTTCCAGAGTTTCTGCACTGGTTTTCAAGTTGTGCATTTGAAGGCTTTTCTTTTCAAATCGAGATCCGCTAACCGAACAGCTGGACCGAACCATCTGCCAGAACTGAAGAGGAAGGGAGGAACTGTCAAGCTACACAGAGGAGGATGGAAAACGATACCCAAGCTTTTGAATGTGTTTGTTTGTGTGTGTGTATGCGTGTGTGTGTGTGTGTGTGTTTG
Source organism: Micropoecilia bifurca (assembly GCA_903067075.1). Lineage (NCBI taxonomy): Eukaryota > Metazoa > Chordata > Actinopteri > Cyprinodontiformes > Poeciliidae > Micropoecilia > Micropoecilia bifurca. The sequence continues at coordinate 103,474 of CAEGAF010021500.1, read as the reverse complement.
AAGGAAAATTTCAAATGCTGCGAATTATCTGTAAGTGACTCATCACGCAGACTCTAAAATCCGTGCAACAAATACATCTGCATCTGGTCAAATTTCCTAAAAGTAATGCAAAAACATGAGTGGTTTCCAATCAAACTTGGACATTGCTGATCGTTGGTTATTTTTGCTAAGTGCAAAACAAAGATTTAACCTGGTTTACTCCACCATGTGCATTGCAGTTATTTCTCCGAACTTCCAGAATTTCAAGTGGTGTAATTTATATATCATCGGCGTCACAGCAGCCTCTTTGCTGTTGGGAATGTTGGATGTGGGCAAAGAGGGATTCGAATGCCAGTGTGGGCAGTGTTTCCACTTGAACCACCCATGCTGAAAATATGCAGGCCCTCAGTGGATATTATTCTATGTAATGATTTCAGTAGGAAGAACTGCCAGCAGCGAGAAAGGGAGAGCAGAGGAAATAACAAGAGGGTTGCTGGAAGTGAGCCAGGCACTAATGGATGTCCGAACCTCCACCCATCCTAACACTTTTGCAGGGTGTTCATGGATAAGTTTTAAAATTTGGTTTTGCATTCTCGTGGAAAGCAAAATACGGATTAAACGTTACAATTACATTAAAATTTGAGAAATGTGTTATATAAAGAAAAAAAAGACAGATCTGTTCAAAGGCAAAGTGTTTAGTAGGGAGACTCTGTTGAATATCTTAAACAAGGACCTTCGGGCATTTTTTAGCCTTCCTTACTGACAGGGTACAAATTATACTGTGACAATGAGGCATTTTTCTTTGGAAAAGTAGTTATAATGCAGGCTCATAGTTTAGGAAAACAAAGTATTATGATTGCCCAAAGGGTTTACATTTTTTAACATCTATATAGAGCACAAGGGATCCCATCCAACAATGTTCTGGAGCAAAACTGTCTGAAAATCAGGAATAGAAACATAGTTCATCCCTATGATCCCTATGGGCCAATATTAGATCCTGTGGGATTATCTCTATGATCCCATTGTTCTAATTCCTGTTTGAGTAATACCAGTAAGTAGATAAACAGATTATTCTGAATAATATATTTTCTATTTTCTCCCAGCACGGTGTTAGTTAACACCGTGCTGGGAGATGCATAGTGTTCATTGAGAATAACAGTACTTGGCCTTAAAAACAAATCTAAATAGAAACTCACAGATACACATATTAACACGTTTTGGTTGTTTTGATATCTGACGCCCACAAAATGCAGACATTAACAGGTCTGGTCCTGGGCAAATAGTTTTCTGTGGCCTTTTTTAGAACAATTAGCAGGATGCAAGCTACACATCTGTTATTGTTACTCCTTTTAGGGACATCCAAACCTTAATTTGGGAGGCATGAGGGTTAAATCTCCCTTCCCACTTGTAATTCACATCGTGCTTTAAGTATTATTCAGAGACAAGCTAATAAATGAAGATTGACCTGCATTTGCCATTATTTAATGGTGTTTTCGATTCTTCCATATTGTGAAAACATAAAAGTTTTATTTCTATTTACGTCAGAGGCCTTTTCAGTGTGAGGTCATCCTATCACAGTGAAATGAATGAAGATATTTCAGATATTTCTCTACATAGTTTGGCAGCAATTGTGAGATGTTGCTGTTTTTATCACTGACAGTTTTACATGTTATCTAGACAATGAGATCTACAAAAGACCACAAACCCTTGTTGCTTATATCCATGTTTATGATGATGCTTGTTTTTCCATTTCACTGTAATCCCCTGCAATCTCTTTAGGTCCTAACAAGGAGGAGGCATTCTGGATCTTGTTTGCATGTTTGTGCTTCTACATGGTGCATATTTTTGGGGGGGATTTGTAGATGCAGCAGTAACTCTGTGGATAATGTTTAGAGAACTTTTGAGCTGCTTGGAGTGATTTTAATAAGGAACACGTCTGTTTTTAATGCAGCACCTCCTCAGAGGAAGACAGACACACTCCTTTAGTTCACGTTGCATGACGGGATGTTATCATATTTACCAAATCCTTGCAGCAAAATATTGAATATGAAGTGTTGGAATCACATTTTTACCCGAGATACCGCGTAACGGATTTTGTTCCCCCCTAAATTAGCACAATTTGGAGACCACATATACTGTGTGTAGCGTGGCATTTGAACAAGCCAAAGGTAAAGCTGCTTGCACTGTAGTTGCAAAGAAGAAAACATTTTATTGCTCTTTTTTAATGGTTTTGGCAAGGAAGAACATGCAATTCAAAACCATTGTTCAGGGTCTTCTGTAACTTATTATGGATCAGCACCTTTGCCAGAACACAGGGCGGACCTGCTGGCTCATCAAACACTGCTGAGAATAAAAAAGAAAAGAGCCACACCCATCCTACCACACAAATACATGTAAAAGTCAAGTCATTTACACACTTGGACTGTGTCTAAAAAGTGGGCTGAATAAACACTCATGATTGAACCTTTTTTGTTGTTATTCTTCTGGGTCTAATCAGCTCCACATTCCTTAGACCAGCTGATTTGATCCTTCCTTAAGATAAAAAAATATGTAAAAGAAGCACGTGGAATAAGAGGCATTAGAGCTAAATGAGATACAAAGGAAGAATTTATTTCGTTTTTCTACTTTGACTGGAGGAGATGCTTCCATCTTACCAAAGCCAGAGTGCTAATATGAGAGACATGTCTGTTTGTTTTGAAATGTTATGAAAGGACCCGTCTGTTTGGCTTTGCCGACTGTCGTCAAGGTAACCAACATTCCCCAGAGTGCTGTTCATGTTAATTGTTTTATTCCTCCCACCGCTGCTGGCCACAGGCACAATCAAGCGAGTGTAGACAGACTCGCCAGTGTTGAATGGTCTCTCTCGGTGCTCCTCTGCTTGTCCTCCTTCTGTCGCCGTGTTTTCCCGTCTCTGTGCCTCTCATGTTTGATTAATCTCTCCCGTCCTGAAACTCTCTCTCTCACCCATCCCTTGTGGTCGCACAACAGCTGTTAGGCGAAATGAGATAACCGAGGAGGTCTTTGGAGAAATGATTTGCTGTGAAATCTTTGGATGACCTTGAGCCAAGTCCACCACTCACTGCAAGGCAGGATAATAAAATTGCTGGCAGGCATATTTTACATCTAACGTTTAACGTTTATTTCCTCCTATAAAAGCCTGTTAACACTCGTTCAGTTGCAGTCGAAGGAAATGAGCTTTTTCATGCATGTGGAGTTTTTGCTTTCCGCCATCCTGCAGTCAGACACATGCTGTCATGCTGCCAATCCTTGTGTTGCCATGTAAAAGCACTGCAGATTTCCCACAGTAATACTGTTTATGATTGCATGCAGCAGCTAGAGAGAAATGTTATAGGGTAAATAGGTTGCAGCCATGTACTCACTTCGTGTTATTCACTCCACACAATGAATGCAGATAATGCAAAGTTTTCATACAACAAAGTGTTAACATTTAACCCCCCACTGAGCAATGAAGTTATGGGGCCCAGCTGGATGAGGACTGAGGTAAATTTTTGGAAGACAAACCCTTTATTAGATTTACTTTATGTATTTTTTCTCACGAGGTGTCTAATTACACATCACTCCATTCAAATTTGTCCATTAAAATGAACAGCATTATGTACTTTCTGGGCATATAGTGCCATTTTATTTCACAGTAAAGTAGCTGATATACATACATAAAAATGCTGTATATATCAAACATGACAAAATAAATTTGACTTTGTCTTTAATGCCTGGCTGCACAGTGGACAGTTGGTAGCACTGTTGTCTTGCAGCAACAAGGTTCTAGATTCAAATCCTGGAAGTCTTTCTGCATGGAGTTTGCATGTTCTCCCTGTGCAGGTGTGGATTCTCCCTGGGTACTCCAGCTTCCTCCCACAGTCAGTCTGTCTCTGTGTTGTCCTGCAATAGACTGACGACCTGTCCAGGGTGTCGCTCATTGATTGCTGGAGATAGGCAATAGCACCCTTTGTGACCCCACTAGGATTAAGAGTGTTGAACAATGGATTGATTGATGGATTTTAACGCCTGGAAATTGGGCCTCTGTCTCTTTAAGAAATTTCTGCTCTTTCTGACATGCCGCCTTCAGCACATCACAATAACATTGCTACAGAAAACTTCTTATAACATTTTTTTTTATCAGGAAAGGGTAACAGGCATTTCAATAACTATGGCTAATTTATGGAAGCCTCAATCACAAGATATAATAATTCAAGCACTTATGAAGTATTTAAAAAACGCAATATTAGCTGAGAGGATTTAGTATATGTGTAAACAATATAGTTATTTTAGGGTTTTAAAGGATAAACTGAATTTCTGGATTACACCTCCGTCCAGTTGGTGGCGGTAATACTCCAAGCCTGTAAACTGCCAGTAAACACCACAGAAGAAGTTTTTACCCGCATTTCATTGAAAAAAGAGGCTATCCGGTCCATAGAGATAATATATGTCTATATGACCATGGTCCCACCAGTATTCATGTCTATGGACCTTATCCCAGCCCGACCTTTTCAGAGAGAAAATTTTAAAATAAATAAGCAATATTTATAATATCCTTGTTGGGTAGGTGTTAACACTGTTGGCACAGCTGAACTAAAAAATTGTTTACCTGACATTTAGTTCAATTCTTGCATTTAGTTTCCTTCAGTATGAGTCTGTTTCACAGCTTGACTTGATCATATTTGCCCAGATAGTTATGACATCTTGACCACAGCTTTCTACCTCACAGATTTCCTGTCAGCTTTCTTCCTGGATTCTGGTTTGGTCATTCAAAAGCTTCTGTTTTCTTCTGGTGAAACCATTCTTTTATCGAATTTGCTAAATGTTTGAAGTCACAGGGATGCTGAACAGTTCAATCTTATCTTTAGTTGCTTAGCAGACACTTGAAGGTTTTGGGTCAAAACTAAGCGGCATTTAGAACTGTTCATGATTTCATCCGCTATGTCGGAGAGATGTTGTCTTTGGAAGAAAATGCTTCTGTCTTTCAACCCCACTCATCAGCCCAAACATATGGAGAAAACAGGAGATAGCTGTCACATGTGGAAAACAACCAGCACTAACGAGAAATTCCTACAGCTCCCTCAGTGCTGTCAGGCTCTTGGCAACCTTCCTGAACATTTTCTGTTCAGTTATGGAAAAATGGCCAATTTTAGTTATTTCCCAACGGTTCCATGTTTTCTCAAATTACTGATGACCGTATTTACTGTGTCACGGCTGGGTTTTTGTGCCTCTCTGGTGACTAAGACTTTCATACAATAGGATTAATTTGATCCTTTGTAACCTCTGTAAACTATGGCCTTAACCACAGGATGAAAATTAGTAAAGCATCAAGTGGATTGTATTTACAGTTAGTGAAACTTTAGAACTAATATAAGTTTAAATTAAAAAATACTGAATGTTGGAATTGAATTTAAAGGTTATACAAATATTAGTCAAAGTGTGTGCATGCCACATGACCAGGGTAAATGCAGTTTGGCATGACTTCAAGCTTGTAAGAATGACTCATGGTGTCACGGCAAAGCATTTATGGCATCCTGTGAGATTTGGGTTTTTCTTATGTCAATTTTTCTTTTGGTTGATGTATTTGATGTTCTCACAAACCCAATTGTGTTTTATTAGCAGGTAATAATTATTTAAACTTGTGTTTTTCTGATTTTTTTTCCCCTCTTTAAGTGGAGCTTGTAATAGAGTTACAACATAACGTCGTCTGACAATGAGTCATGTGTAATGCAAACTTCTGGGGTAATTTAACTGTAAGCCACAGGAACGAGGGTCAGGGGAGGACGTTTTATGCGAGTTATCCAACAGAACAGATGGAGGGCAAACAAAGTGGGTCAATCAGTTGTATAGGAAAAGCTTAAACTTGGCAAGTCCAGTTTATGGCGTCTGGGAGACTGAGTTGAATTAATATAAGTAAATCTGATGTTTTGTCCTCCACCCTGAAGACCACAAATTTACAATTGCAGCATCTGTTTTATGTCAGCAAGATCAAATGTTCATTGCATTATTATTTTTAACCTTTAGATCAAGGTCTAATCCAGTGCAACTGCAATTTGTATAAAATCCAATTTTTAGCAAAATGAGTGACTCAGAAGACTGATGTCTTGTTTTCATTAAGCATGCCAATTTGATCTAAAAAAGTTGTGAGTCTGAAGCACGCAAATCTCCGGTAGTGTTTGATGGTCTGAAGAGCATCATCGTTTGCGCCACGCTATTCCAGAAAATACAAAGATAACCACGATGGCTTGTCTTAAGAAAACAAAAATCAGAAGGACCTGAAACATTGGGAAATTATACCATAAAAATATGTTTTATTTATACAGTACCACCACTTCCAGCATTTTGTCCTAAATTAGAGATTTTTTTTTTACAACATAAGGGCTTAGGCGTGTTTCTCTTGATCTGTAACTTGACCCACTGACTTGTCTAACACTAATGCTTGTTGAGTTACCCTTAGAGGACCATCAGCATCCGTTGCTTGGAGAGTCTTGTTATAATTTCATGTCTCAAGCAACAATCAACTATCTTACCTTGTTGGCATGTTAAAAGGTCAAACTCTTCCTTCTGTAAATATATTTGTGAGTACTTTTTAATATCTCAAAATTCAATCCATGACATAAACCTGTTTTGCATAAAATCCACATTCAGGAAAGCCATGTTGCAGTTTAAGCTTTTTCAATCTCTTTATGACTCCACTGCTTGCTGTTTTATCACAGCATCTTGAAACTGATTCCAAACTTCATCTGTTTCTTGAAAACAAATCATTTAAACAGCTCTGTTTCTCAGATGAAAACAGAACCAAACATGACCCCAACATGAATCCCAACAAAGCACAATAAATCTAATAGACTTGTCATCATACCATTCATATGACTACTCATAATATATGAACATACTTTTATAAATCAAACCATCAGCTTGCCTGAAGAGACGGTGACTAAGGCGAACTCCGTCTTTGCTCATGGTTTTTTGTTGTCTCATCCAAGTTGTGTCTCTGTATCCACCCATCCCTAAGAGAGCAACCACACACTGCAGAACGTGTAGCCGTCAGCCACTGATGAGCCACAGATCCCAGAAAACCTTCTGAATTCAATTAATCTTTAAACCTTGTGACTATTTTTCAATGCTTTTCCATGGCTACCATTCAAAGCCTGCTGCATTCTCAGAGATAGACATCCATTCTCTGGTCACAGTTGGAGCATCTTGCTCAGTTTGAAATCTTGTCCCACGGCTGTCAAACTGTGTGAGCCTGCATTTGGGGGAACAAATAGTTCACCAAGTATTTAAAATTTTAAGGACAAAACAATAAATTTACTGTTAGATTCAGATATGCAAAGAAAAAAATCCTTCCACAGGTTAAAATTTCCTGTCTTTTTTTGTCTCATTGCCATTCGAACCTTATTCAAATGGCAATGAGAGGTTCCTCTAAGCTTTCGAATGGGATTCGAAAGCTTTTTTTTTGTCCAAAAATGGACTGTCAATGTGACACAAACTTAAGAGTCCCTCAAAAGAGCAGTAATGTCATCTATCTATTAAACTCAGTAGACCATAATGAAATATCTTGGCACTGGTGATTTCATGACATGATCGCAATTTCTTACGTCTAAGCTTTGTTGATTGGCTGCATTGTTCTGCAGGGAGTTTAGGTGCCTGTTTGTCTGTGTGTGGCCTTGTATTTGATACATTGTAAAGCCCATTTTTCCAACAAACGCCACACTGAGAGGGCCGGCTGGTCCTCATAGGCCCAAATCCCGGGCGTGAGGTGTGGAGGATGTTAATAATGGGCTTTGGAATATGTGAGTCACTTCAAGGTTGTTGATCCACTTGATCTGTTCAGTCCCTTTCCTCATGAGTCAGACTGAATTTGGGTTTTAAGCTTGGGGCTTTTTAATATAAAGGCTTGATTTGATATAATTAATACAAACAACCGCTTGGTATTTCATTTTGTATTACTTCTAATAATATATATCCTCCATTTTCTTTTACAAAATAGAAAAAGAAAGAAAGCAAGACAAACTTACAGTTATCGGCATTAAATAAGTATAATATCCTCACTCAAAATGTGATAAATACATTTGTTTTGTAAGATGAGAATTGCAGATTTTATGCAAGATGGTGACTCTGAGACATGGTGAAGATTTAGAAACCAAGTTACAAACTTGACATAAACATGACTGGATTTAGCATGGACGAGAAAGAAACGTAAAAAATCAAACTTGGAGCAGGAACTAAAACCAAAGAAATCAAGACATGAACCCTGACAATAAAATAAGGTTAATTCGGTATTTGGAAGTGTGGCCGATGCAGACTGAACGGCTTCGTTCCCTTCTACTCCTGCCATTTCTAAAACTACAGGCAGGCTGTAACTCTAAACCAATGCAAAAATCAACGTTAACGCTTATAACGTTTCCCTCTGTTCACTGATTGGTCTGAATAAAATTTTCCTGTAGGAATCTGAGTCAATGGGAGAAAGCCTGGAGGTGCTAAAAAGAAAATTGAAACCATAATTTTGGGTAGGATGTGGGGGGGTCAAACACATTTAATTCATTATTGGTACTCAATCATGTATATTTTCCTACACTGTAACTGGAAAGAATCATTATGATAACAATCTTTAAAGAATAGTGATATTAACAGTGAGGAAACAAACCTATAAAGGTTTTTTTAATGAGGGAAGAACCTCAATTGTTGTTTTACCAATTTAACAGAAGAAAACAAACATTTTAGAGTTATCTTTTGTTAAACACAGATTAGACACAGATTGTGATGCTGAAATCCCAACTTTAACTCACTTTAAGTGTACGTTTCCAAACCACTTCCAATTTAAGCAGTGTTTTGACCTCTGTTTCCATCTGTTTATGTACAGTATTTCCCTCTTTTCCACATACTTTATGATTAGCTACGGGATGCGACTGTCAGTCTCTAGGGCTGAATTCTTACATTTTAAATTCAAGCAGGCAGATAACAGTCTCCTCAGTCACGGCATCCTGTTTTAATGGAGTGTTTGGAGTAATCTGCCTTGAGAAGAAGCAGATGTGCTGTATCACATCCAGAAAACAATGCTGCAGGGGGAAGATGTTTATCTTATGAAACAGAACACGTCAGGTGGAAAGGCCAAGCTGACACGAGGATACCGATGGTTTAACGCAATAAAAGCTGGATTGGGCTTCTTGTTTTCTTTTTTTAAGGAAATTACCTGCTTGACTCAGGAAACCCAGAAACACACACCAGTAAAGCAGGATCTGTGCAGATTTGATAAATGATCTGCAAGATAATTTTACTTCTATGTGTAGCTTTTCAAGGAAATCTTTCAGTTTTAGCCATTACAGTTTTTCATCAAATGATAAATTTAGCATTCCTTTTGGATCTTTGTGTACTCATCAATCTGGCCTCTCCTCCCACGAAACCAGTGTTCTCATTGTAACACCGTAACCAGGCCATGGTGACTGACTGACCAGCAGGAAGAGTGGTGGATTACGGGTTAATGAGAGCTTCCGTGTGGGAAGGAGTGAGTCCACAGCAGGAGGGAGACCTCTGCGTCATTCAGACAAAGGATTTTCCATGTTTTGATGTGGGAATGCTCTTTCAAAGCGTCGCTGTGTTGGGATAATTTCAGCCACATCACGCCACCCAGACAGCTTTGTGATCAAAGTATTTTTATTTTTCCTGTCAGGGGTGCTATAGGTGGATTCCGACTATTGTGTAGATTAGGTGTAAACTATTTCCGCCCCACCCTGTCAGCTCCAACTTAGAGTTTAACTTAAAATTTATTAAAAAAAATATATAAAAAATAAATATTGCACATTTTTTTGTCATCTTCTCATTTTGGTAGATTTGGTGAATATTTGCTCCTGGGTTGGATAGGTGAAAAGATCTTAAAAGCAAACATATTATCCTGTTGATCAGACTGTTTTCCACTGAACTTGTAGTGTTGTATTATTCAGTTCATGCTGCTTGAACCAAGGGCCTGCAGCAGGAAATGGCCTGGGTCCAGCATGGCTCCGCTTCAGGTCTGTGAGTAATTTTGTTATGATATGTGCTGATTTTGGATCTGAGCTTTAGTCCCCAAGCACACATAAACAGACTCATACAGACTGTTTGCTCTATAGTTGTGAGGGCAATAGATTGAATCTGGAACCTGTTTTATGGTCTGATTAAATTCATCTCAGTAGAATTTTTATGTATGTTTATTTTTTTAGTAAACAAATTTTAATCTGCAGCCTGAAAATTAAGCTTTACTGACTGTACATTGGAGGTGTTTCTCCTTTGATTTCTCTCTGTTATTGTTTGGAAAATTATGCTGATAAAGTTGTAATGTCACATAAATCTCTGACATACTTCTTCATCCTGTGAGCGTTGAGAAACGCCTCATGTTTTGACAACTCAAAGGACTCAGAGCGGACTCAGGTGACCTTCATGAGAAACTATTTAATCAACAATCAGAACTAAAGAAGCTTTTATAAGGAGAGGTGAAAATTTATAAAAAACAAGAAAATAAAGAATTCTTGCTATGGCCGAACAATATGGCTGAAAGGTGTATCACAATATAAGTGTTTCATATAATTCTATTGGTAATTATCGATTATATCTGAAACATTGCCAAAATGGTGGTGTGGCCTTTTCTGTTTCATCTTCAGTTTCTTCTCGAGCTGGTGTACCCGCTTTCTCCTTTCACTCCACAGCATTCTTTTTATTTTTAAGTCATTATGAAACACTGTGGAAAAACCTGAAACTGCTGCTGCGCAAGGTACTTAAGTAAGTTGTTGCTAGGTAACCAAAGATTGAGAGTTAGTTGATGCTCCCAACCTTTCTTAGCTAGCTGTGAGAAGTGGTTACAGCCTTTCCTCTGCCTACATCCCCCAGAATGCTGTTCAGTTCTGGATTGTAGTTCAATGAAATTATTAAATATTCTATCAGACATATTGTCTATTGATATCGGTCAAACCGTGATATAATTAATCGTGATATAATTGGTATATTAATTAATTGGTATATTAATCGTGATATATTTTTATTGGTATATTTCCTAGCCCTACCTCTTACTTTAATATAAGGTATTAATTTATAACAATAGTGAGGTCTGTAGTTGAAAAGTGTTAACATTATTTCACTCCAATTGTACTACATTTAGTATCAACATTTCTTTTTGTATGTTGAAGATCAAATCAGTAATGATCAGATTTGATCTAATTATTATTTTTTACTTTAAGACTGAGAAAAAAATCTACTCTAAGGGTTTACCTAAGGAAACCAATCATCCCAGGTAGAGTCCATGGCAATTAAAATTAGTGACATGCAAGCTGACGAATAGTTAATGACAACATTTAGACATCAAGCTTCTGACCAATTACAAATAGACGGCTTATTAACATCGGGTTTGCGGAGTTCTGTAAAAGCATTGGCATTGGGCTGGTTTGGAGCCAGCTTCTTATCAGCATTACCACAATGCCAATCAGGAAAGCCATGACAAATGATTCTTCCAGAGGCAATTGTTGATCCCTTTCAATTGTTCTCAACATGGAAAGAGTTACAGAAACATTTCCCCAACTGGTCAGAGTTTATCACTCTACTGTGGGAAAGATTATTCACAGGTGGAAAGCAGTCGAGTTAGCCGCCAATCTTCCAAGTAATGGATGACCCATCAAGTTCAGCCTGAGTTCAAAGGGTTTAACGCAACTAAAACGTAAAAAGGGCACAATAACTGAGAATTGCATTTAGTTCTTTACAGGCTAAAATGCAATTAAAACACAGTAAAAAGAAAAGGAAAGGCAGTAAAAAGAAAAGCATTTGTTGTGTTGCTCATTTGGATAAAAATCCAGAGCTGCATGAATTTTGCCAATAGTTATAAAACTGGAGCAACACTGCAAAGGTGGGAAAATTCTAATAAAAAGAAGGTCAATAATTTTTTGCAGATACAAACTATGTATGTACAGTCAGCACGTTTCAGTTTTACTCTATCTGGGAACTTTGGCTCAGTTTATGTTGACTTAATACTAATATGATGTACCATATCCTATTCAGATTTTTTTTATCTTTAAGATGAAGTTGAACAGCTTACTCCAACTTTTAAACTTTGTTTGTGAAGCCAGCCAAGGCCTCAAAGTTCATTTTCTAAAGATGATTATATCTGGAAAAAATAACAAATGCAGTCAAAGTAATCCAGTGCAAAAGAGTGTTTAAATTAAGACACTATTAGTACAGTGATTCTTATTTAGGTGAAAGTTAGATTTCCTCTACATGTGATGGAGATCATCTTTTTGTGCTGAAATCAAGCTTGAAGGCAGCTTGGCTATTGCCTTCTTGTTAAAAAAAAATAAATAAATCACTTCCAGCACAATCTGGGTTTTCTCCCCTTTGCTTGGATTCTGTTAGATTTTCTGGGCCAATCAGTGAACAGAAGGAGAAGTTGTGAATAATGTTGATTTTCTGCTGTTTTTAAACTGTAGTCTGTTTGTAGTTTTAGCAATGACAGCACAGGAAGTGAGCGAGGCCATTCGGCCCATGTTGGCCACTCTTACAAATTTTGAATTAACGTTAACAACTGTCTCATTGGGCTCAGCATTTCTCTCTTCACAGTGGACGACGGTTGTTTATAGGGCAGGTAATTTCTGGTAAGCTTCATAGCGCATTACAAAAGCTAACAACTGGGTAAAATTTAAAACCTCACTAGAGTCCATGCCACCTGGAATCATTCGTTTCTCACTAGCCGAGAGCCCAGATCTTCTGTACAAAGCAAATAGAGCAGGATAAGGAATGGTTTTTACCGGGTTAGCTTGAAGGTTGTGCATGCTTCCAACTTCAACCTTTTCAACACTTTAAATACTGTACATAATGCTTATTGGGAAGGAATTGTTCAAATCATTAGCACAGAAAGAAATGTGTTTTGGACTCTGAAAAATGAGCCAATGTTCAACTTTACATCAAAAATGAACATAAACTTTTTTGGGGGGTCAAAGCAAGTCACCAAATGTAAATATTATTTACAGGTTCGTATTCAAGCATCACAGAGGCCATTTTCATGTCAAGCCTTTTAGCTGAATCAGCTTTCAAGTTGATTTTATTCACTTACTCCAAAAGTTGCATTTCCATGCTGTGAAAATTGTACCCAGAAATTGGAGTGTTTTCATCTGGTTATAAAGTCTAAGTTCTGGAAAGCATCCCAGCACACGATGGGCCTCACCTCCTTTTTTTGGAAGACTCTTGGGGTTTTTATCCGTCTGGTTTTCTTTCCATCTGTTCATATCTATCAGTTCACCACTCATTAACAGCCAACAATTAACAGGATCAATTAGATTTGTTTTATGCATTGATTCCTACTGGATGACCAAATCGGACTGACATCAAACGTAATTAGTCACGCTGCAATACATTTACAGTGGATTTGCTGAAATCCTGTGAGGCTCCTCTCGGCATCATGAGCCAGACTGACTTTAATCTGTTCATTTCACAATATAGCAAACAGTCAGCTATCACAGCACACATAACACGTGCAAAGAGATCGGAGAGCATGGGCTGCGTCTGATTAACAGGTGTTGACATGGGGCGAGGCCTGAAATGCAGCTGTGTATGTTTGTGTGAAGGGGAGATTAAGCACTGTGATATAGTTTACATTATTCTGCAAATAGTACTGCAATGTGAATATTTTCTCCTGTGATAAGACCTCTAAGGTATTGCCACTTAAACCATCTTGCTGTTTAGATTGTCTTATACGCAAGTGGTGATGAGTGAATGAATGAGTCTTGATGAGAAAGTCTGTGCGTGATCACAAAGGACCTAATAAATTTGTACACACATCCTCAAGACACCACTGGGTGTTGCACTAGAGCTGCAGAATCTCAGACTGGAAGTAAAACCCTAAGTTGAAGCCTTCAGGCTGCTTCTACGTGTCCCTGTAACTCTGTGTGTTGTTGTCTGAGCTGTTACGTAGTCAGACACGTTTATGAGAAAAACACTTTATTCAATCTGAAAGTTCTCAGTCAATGCCAAATTGCATACACTAAAACCTGCATGAGCTGATAAACTGCAAAGATTTCAAATACTGTACCAAAATTTAATAACTGGAAAAAGTAACTTTACTCTGTGCAGAATAAGTTGGTCATATTTATCCGATATTTGTGTAAATTGGCTAATATCACACTGAAAACAAGTGTTTGTGAAAACACCCTCATGCAATGGCTTTTAAGTTTATCTTTTACATTTTAATGTTCAAAAAACTGCTTTCTGTATATAGAGAAATTTATGTTTGCCTCCTCTTAGCAGCAGACAAGTCTGAACAGCATGTGCCATAACAGAAGTAGTGGCTGTTCTATAGCAAACACATTGGCGACAGGTAAACAGAAATACTAAATTACCTATTTTTTTAAAAGGTAATTTAGTATTTAACGGTATGACTCAACTGATGACTGTGAGATGAGTCAGATCTCATATAAGGACAACCGAAAGGTAAAATATTGTACAAAGTCATTTTTCCGTAAACAGTGACGCATGCACAGGGTGAACATGGAAATCATAAAAGGATTTGGTCCTCAGCCAAAGAAAACTTCATGTCAAGACAAGTCCATAGTTTTATGTAATACAGGTTACAATTGTTTTCATCTCCATTTAACATGCCTGTATTTATATTGACATTTCAACTTAACCGCTGTAATATCCCTATGGGAAAAGAAACTCAACTCACCATTTCCTTTCCTGTAGTGAGCTGTGAAGAAAAGAATAAAAGTGCCTACAGAATGGAAGAATCATTGATTTTGTCAGTCCAGCACAGCATTTTCCAAACTCATTTCCAGTTTAGCACTTCATTTACTTTCCGTCTTATGGCTACTAGGTTGCTCTTTCTGAGCTGATATAACTCCGCTAAATGCCCTGTGGCAGCGTAGAAACACGCTTCTTGAGTTGCGTTCAGCCGTTTCAAAAAAGAGAAACATTTACAGGATTTATTTTGAGATAAATGTTGATTAGTGAAAATCTTTTCCTATATTTACAGTTTAAAGTCAGGGGAGTAGCTGAATTGCAAATGGATAGTGTTGCTTGGTTTGGGAAACATTGTGAAATATCAACAGATCGAACCAGTTATGTGACAGATGTCTTTAGGGAAGTTATTATTTTTCTTTGTCCCCTTTTTTCTCAGTAAGCCTTTCGCTTTCTCGTTTCCTTTAAATGCCCACTGTGGGAGACCATGCAGTCATATTTTGACCATAACCAGGCATGAGAGATGGAGAGCAAAAGAGAGGGTGCAGAGTTGGGGGAAACACACAAATATGCACAAACTTTCAGCAAAACTAAACTGTGGAAATATTTACCTAAGTCATAGCAAAAAAAAAAAAAATTCATCCCTCATCTCAATGCCCACACTGTTTAAATTTTGTCAGCAGCACATTAGATGAGATGTATCCTCCGCCTAATTCGCATGTTCTTCTGTTCAATTGAAGAGATACATTCTGTGTTGAAAACAAACTCCTCTGTGCCTCAAACCACAGATGTCTCCACTCTGGCACGTCCATGCTGTCATACCCAGTGTTTGCTGCCAGCTGCCGGCCTGTTTTCATGCTTCAGCTGAGCACCAGGGACTGTATTTAGGCAAAACAATGAAAGGAGCATGTGTGGACAGATATGTGGAGGACAAAAATGGGTTGTCAAGAAAGATATTGATCTCATTAAAATGAAGAAAAGTAGGAAAAGAGACGGTGACACTGTTCCTGTAAAAGGTCAGAGAGAGAAAAGGATGAAAGTGGTAAAGTTAGAGGGGGCGAAAAGTGTGTCCACTAAGAAGAAGTCAACACGGAGTGAACTAAATCAAAACTGGCACTGGACTCAAAGAGCAAATCCCCTCAGGTGAAATCCACTCGGTTGTGTGCTGCCTTTTATACACGTGATGCATAAGGATCCACATTCTTATGTAGGAAAAGGAAAGGTGGAGGCTGCAGGAAAACTTGCTGATGTGGATGTTTTTAAGGAAATTACATTTTTGACATGCCATGCTTGTGTGTTTTGTGAAATGCCCTCACACAGACTGCCTGACTTCTGCGCGTGTGTGCATGAGATCACATGAATAACTTGTTTAGACTTGGCTGATCCTGCAGCTTTTATTTGTCAGATATAAAATAAAATGCCAGATCTCCCTTTGATAATAAATGTATTTTATCACAGTGATCATCATTCACTCTTATCAGATGTGCAGCTGATGAAAGGCAGGTTAATGGCTTGTACTTGTCAGCTGGAAAGCATTGATATAAATTTACAATCAGACATTAAAGGATCCATTGTCCGACTTCAACTATTATTATACTGTTATTATTTTCTGTAAAGATGTTTAATCAGAAATAGTTATCACTGCTATCCAAGTTTCTGTACTGATATGATTTATATAAATTTAATATATTAAAATGTCAGACAAAAATTTTAAGTGATGGATAAAATATATTTTTTTAAAACTTCAACAACAAAAAAATACAAATAACATTATTACAAAATAATAAATACAGATGAAAAAAAACTTTTTTTAAAATGCAAAACTTATGAAATTGACAGAATTGTTAATGTTAGAACGAAGTAAAGTACTTCTAGTTATAATTTATGCTTCTTACTGTTAACATGATCTCAAGATTAGCAGGTAGAAAATAATGTTGGAATTTCAAAACTGGCTTACAAAAACATTCCACTTTAGCATAAACTGTAGGTTTTTGTCTGTGTCTTGTGTTTTTGGATAAAATATGCCTGTCCATCATTTCTTCACAGTGGGTAGTGTCCCAAAATTTTACTCAAGTAAGAGTAGCGATACTCCATATTAAGATTATTCAAGGAGAATGAACAGTATGGTATGGTAAAGCTACTCAGGTGAGTTTGTTGTGGAACATCTTGTCCTCAAACTGGTAGAAAACCTTTAGACTAGCTAAACTTTCTTGTCCAACATCAGGGTCTGTCCTCACATATTGTGGGGCTGCATAACAGCTTCCCACAAGCTGCTAGCCCCAATGAAAAAGGATCCCAGAAGAGCTGCAAACGCTAAGACATCATATTACAACGTATGTATCCAGTAGGGGATGTTAATCGAGTTAATATCTGTGAAACTGACACATTTGTGTATGCAAAAATAGTTTAAAATCAAGAGAAATACTAGAAACCTTTACTGTAACTATTTAGTCTGCAGTCTTTAAAGCAAGTGATGAAATTGAACATGTTCATCTATATCTGCTTGTTTGCATCTGAACTTTCTAGCTCAGGCACAAGTTGTCTTCTCCCATCTCCTGCTCTGCCTCTACTGGGGCTTTTGAAATGAAGACTCCAACTTATCAATAATATAATTTTTGAAACTTTTTTTTAAAATAAAACTTCTTTTAGCTTTTGATGACGTTCAATACAGAGAAGACTTATGAGACACTAAAATTAAAAAGACCTTTATATGTTGTGGTAAACTGATGCAAACATTTATAATTAAATGTTTTTTTTGTTGTTTTTTTTCCACTGTAAACCCTGCAGGATGTTTACTCACACATTATAGTTTCTCTAACAGTGACTGGACTCTGACATTTAGGAAAGCATCTTGCTTGCACGTCACAGCTTGTTTATTCGGGTTCCTCTTCTGGTCCTTTTATCATGGTTTGTGGAGAGGGTGAGACCGTCAGGATCTTTAAACGGATGTTTGTATAGTTGCTATAATAAGGTCAAGCTCCATCTGGCTGCCAGTGGACTCGAATGTACTTCTCCCTGTTCTTGGAAACAGAAAGCAGTGAGACATGCAAACACGGAGAACCTGAAAGAAAGAGAGAAACTGTCCTTATTTCACTAAAGGAACTGTGATCTGTTTTGAACCAAAGGGAACACATTTTATGGTGCTGAACAATGACATACATTTTAGCCTCTCATAACCCTAAGCAGACATTCTGTGGTAAATTGTGGTATGTTTGAGCAAAAAATAGCAGAGGAGGGTTCAGAAACCAATGGACACAGTCTGTGTTACTCTGGCTCACAAAATGGTGAAGGATAAAATAACAGCCTTTTTCCACAAGTACGCACAAGTTGACAAACGATCTTTGTCAGGTTTTGCTCAAAACATGTCAAATAGTGTGGAAATACCCTAAAGCAACCCGTATTCAGTTTCCACCTGGTGCAACGTGTGGTACACTTCACCAGGGAGGCATCCAACCATCTTGTGACCATAATATAGCAAAAAATAAAAATAAATAATAAAACAACCAAAAAAATTGAGTATTTTTAACTCTAACTTTAAAAATTTACTTGGTTTTCTTATTGTGATATGAAACATGAAATGTCTATCTAAAACAAAAATATGAAAGAATAATTTAAAACAGGTTGTTCCCACGGGACATCAAACAGGGTAGGGCAGCCCCTGCTTAAGCTAACAATTAATCACACGACACTTTTGGAATGATAAATTTACAGGTTTAAATAAAGCTCCTCTGAGAATCTGTGGTTGGTAGTTTTGTTTTGTTTTGTTTTGCTGTTTTTGCTGCAGCACTTTTACCAGTCTGTCTGGTTGAAGTCTCCTCCCTAAGGCGTTATTTTAAACGGTCTTGTCTATTTAGTGCAATTTATGATTTTCACTGGGCAATTACAGAGCATAGTCTGGGTTACAGGTGTGGCATTGGGGTTCAGCTCAACTAAGAAAGGCACAGCTCAGCTTTAGATATTACTCAATTTCTATTTGTGATCCTAGAGACAGTGCAGACAACTTTCTAAAAGGATTCCCACATATAACCAGGGCAATGTAGCTGGGGGCCCCCGTTACCACTAATGTAAAACTCTAATATTACGTGGACCCAATGTATGGGGCATAATGTAATAAAACATAATAGTAATGTAATGTTTGTATTTATCAAAAAAAGATCATATCCTGAAGTGAAACAGAATGGCAGATAAAGCTGGTGAGTTTGGGGAGGAAAATGTCTTTTCTTGCTGTTTTTATGTTATTTCATCCTGTTTTTCACTTCCATGTACAAAACCTGAACATGTAGAGCAAACACAATAGTTTTGTTGAGATGCTGTAAAGGCCCAATCCCCACTCTCTGTAGGATGGAAAGTGATCTTCCACACTGGGTTTCTGCTGACTCACTTTTGTTGTTGTGTCTGAGAAACTCGCAGGTGGTCCCAGAAAAGCTTTCAAGTAGAATAAATACTGCAAAGCAGGGGGGTGTTGCACTCATTCACAGTAACTGCAGCAGAAAATATGCAGTAATCCTGTTCAGGTTGCAGCTGGTTAGATTAGGGGATACAGAGGGAGACTGTTTTTCAAGAATTTCCCAAGTACCAATTAAGCTTCATTTAAACTCTGCAGTGTATGTAGGGGTATTTCCATACCACGTCAAATCTTTCTAACTGCAAATCCCTTGTTTTGAACAGATTCTCTCTGAGGAGGCTCACGTCATCCCAGATTTGCTTCTTTAATTTAATGATAATAAATGCACAGCAATGAAATGAAGCTCACAATAGTTGAATCCTATTTCAAACTTATTTCCTTGAAACACTTATTATGGATCTCTGAAAAAAGTTTCCAGTCTAAAACGGCTAAAAAAAAACAAATAACACGCACAGTACAGATACGAATCGCGCATTACAATTGTGAAAAAGTGACTAAGAATAGTTAAAATAGTGCATACTGCTCTGGGCTGCAAAGCAGCAACGACTTGTTCAGTTTGCTAGTGTTTTCCTCGTAACGTTGTTCTACTTCAGATCATAAACTGTGAACCTGAAAGGTAACGGGAGTCCTTCCATATGTTGGTTTCTCCGCAGTTGGTGGTCCTCCTTTTACACCTCCAGCAGCGTTTGCATTCTTCGAGCTTGTCTACCAGGGGTTTTCCAGCAGACCTGTAACCAGGGAGGCATGGAAGGCAGAGAAGGGGAACATGTTTAGAAACGAATTCAATTAGATTTTGAAAGGAAAACAAAAAACAGATATGGAAAAGTGATTTGCAATCCTTCCGCAGAAGATGAAGAATCTAAGCTCAGGAATCACCTGCATCCTCCCTGTCATTTCCCATGGTTTTATTGTGCGCTGTTGAATACCCATCTAGTTTTTATTGCTTTGTTTCCACAAATTTCAGTAAAAGAAATTAAATTGAGGGACCCAGATTCATATTTCTATCTGCTTCAGGATGTTTCTGGGTGTCTTTCAACAACACACCTCAGGAAGCGCCTCTCCTCATCCTCCCGCTTGTGTTTGAGCTCGACATTTAGACTCCAGTTGTCCTCCAGCGATTTCCGGACAGCACGCTTCTTTTCAAAATGACTGACGGTGTCGCGCATTAACCTGTCAGGAGGGTGGGGGAGCACATTTTAGGTGCATACTTTTTTTCTCCCTTGCATGTCTTTCTGGGATCAGATTTTATGCCCTCACTCTGCTTTAGTGTGTTTTAGCATTTCCTTTTCTGTTTCCAGCTGTAGTTGATGATTCTTCATCTCCTCCCTCTTTCTCTGAGTGGCAACGCCGAAATTCGCCTGAAAGAGCTGCAAGAGTACAAAACACAGGTCTAACAGAGCCGTTTTGATGAAAACCCAGGCCCTTAAGAAAAGAATCAATAGCTAAAAAAAAATCAAAAGGTAGGAAACCTTTTGTGCTATCTTTCGGCTCTCTGCCCTCCTAATTGCTGTTTCACAGCGAGTTAGTCTTGGTTTGTCAGGCAGATGCTCAGAACATGATGTGAACATCTTGTCCTCCACCTAAAAGGGAATCAACACAAAATATTTTGGTTGCAAATGCTTCATAAGTTTATGTTGAGCTACGTTTGAGGAGGTTGTGGATGAACATTGGTAAAGCGCATTAAAAAAATTACATTAACCCATAATGTCTACTATTAACCTCGATTTACTTGGTATTATCACTTACAGAAACAGGAAGGGCACAAAGATAAGTGTTTCCAAGTAAATGAAAGAAATATGAATAGTTGGAGATGGTTTTGTGTTTCCTAGCCTGAGTGTCCAGAGCCTTCCTGTAATGCTTGGTTTTTTCCAGTTTCTTCCGGAGCTGCTGAGCCCTCTGTAAAGCTATCCTGAAATTAAAACATATGGACACACATATACACACACAGGTTGAAAAACACATAAAATCCAGATATCTGACTTACTGCTCAGTAACTCACTCTTGTATCAGCTGCATCTGGTCAAGTCGCTCTGTAAGAAGGCGGTACTGCTGGTCCTGAGCCACGAGTTGCTGCCTCCTCTCCATCTCGCTCCGTAGATCACTCCTGTAACGATGCTGCTGTATCTTCTTCGGGGGAGTGACCGGTCGAGCCGGGAATACGAATGACCTCTAAGCACAACCCAGAAGAGACACGGCAATAAAAAAAACTTCATATTTTCCTTAAGTTAGTCTTGTGTAAATTCTTCGGACGTGAACAAGAAATATCTGAAGGATTCTGTTGTGTGTTAGCAAAGAACACCGATTCATTTGCACTGGCATGGAATGAGAACTTCCTGCACTGCAGATCCTCCAGTGAAAAGTCAGTATTCAGTACCAGTAAGACCAGTTCATCTGTTAACCATTAAAGCCCACGTGTGATCAGTTAAAGTAGTCCAATAGAGAGACATGCAGTGGACAAATGTCTGCATTCCTTTCATCAGTGGGCAGGATTTTGGTACTGTCTGATTTTGACCACTTTTTATCGGTGAGAATGAGGCAAAACATTATAACAAATTAATTTCATGCCAAGCACTCTGGAGGACTTGGACATAAAGTTCACTTAAGTTTCCAAGCAAAGACTTGAAAGAGCTTCATTTCAAGCACAGAACCTGGAGGAACTCAACAACTATAGCATGTGAGTTTGAGTCAAGGATCAGACATATAAACTGGAATAAATCAGATAAATATAACTTGAACCAGAGACACTAAAGGTCTTCAGAGGTCAATGAACTACAGGAAAGTTGCTGTGCTTACTTGTGTCATGTTTTCTATCCACTTTACCACAGTTCTTTCACGCTTCCTGCTAAAAGTAAAACTGCTTTCTATCGTGGTCAAAACATTAAACTGACGCTTGTGACCAGGAGCAACCATAATCAGTCGGTGAGCTGCAAATAAACGAGCAATCAAAAACACTTTAAGAAACTCCCACACACCGACTCACTGATGCAAACTGCTCTCCGACATGTTGCTACCACAGTAACCACAGTTGACATCACACTGTACAATAAAAAAGGATGTGTAAAGGTTGTCGGTTTTACTTCTACTCACAGGACGGTCGAAACGGGAGCTCTTCTCCTGCCTTGACATGTGCAAGTTGAACGCAGCCACCTTTTTTGCCTGCTCGTGCTACTCAGTCAGTTTTGCCTGAAGACAAACTTCAGGCATGTTGCCAATAATGATTGTCATTGTAGAACATGTTGATGATCATTATTATCATTTTTTTTAAGTTTTACATAAATCAGCGTAATTAAACGTACTCTTTGGGATACAGAAATGTAATTTGTTGTAGTGGTTGTTTCATTTTGCACAGAGGTCATCTTACCAATACTGGGATTGTTCTAGTTTTGAGATACGCATTAGTTCTAGGCACATTTGAAATGGGTGCAATAATATCGATGGTCATTCATCTTCATACTGGCACTATATGGCTGACAAAGTGATTTGTCTTTCACAGAAATGGGGAACCTGAAAATTTAATTTCAGCAGAGCTTGTGACAACAAACTCTTTGGCGTAACAAAGAGTTTGTGGCTTTGTTGTGGGGAGCAGGTCTCATCTTCGCTGGAAAAATGAAGACAGGTGACATCAATAAATCACACAACACATGCTGCTTTGTTCAGCTCAGCCAGTGGAGAGCACTTAAGTAAATCACTATAATCCATTTTTATCTACAAAGTGTCCTTTTTTAATTAGTAAACAGAGATAAATGAGTGAGGTTCATTTCCTCTAATTCAGTGTTACATCTGTGGCTGGAGTTACCCTCATTTCTGATCTTTTGTTGGAATTCCTTTGTCTGGAATCGGAAAAGATCATTATTGGTAGAGAAGGTTTTCTGTGAAATCACCTCCACATGATCCAGCAGCTTCTTTGAGTCCTTTTCTGGATGGACCAACCCCCTGTTTCCTGGTAATTTCTTTTGTGTTTATTGACCCTGAACTCTGTCTGGGAACTCCTGTCATCAGTTAGAAACTCCCTCATTTTGCCAGTAAAGTTTGCTTTTCCATTAAGCAATTCACCCTGATATGTGGAGAGGATTTTCCAGAAAGGAATGCAAAAATATTTTTAAAAAATGAGGTTATCGAGATGAATTGTTTCATTAAGTTGTTTTCCAACTAAAGGAAGAAATTTTAGGAAACTTAGGGGATTTTTTTCTTTAGTCGCATTCACATTAACCCAAACCCTAACCCAGACTTGCACAGCACACTTTCAAACCTCACATGTAGCCTTTTGTAATTAAACTCTAAATACAAATAAAATGGTGTATTCCAGATGTACACTGGCACACACCAGCTCTTGCTCCATCTCCTGCTCATTTCTCAGCTGTTCTTTAAGCAGTAAAAGGTTTCCATGAGCTTTCTCCTCTGCGTCTCGTCGCTCCCCTCTCTTCTCTGGAACATTCCTCAGAGTCCGCTGCCCGCACAAGTAGCACAGCTCCTACAGGGAGAGTTGGAAGGTTGGGTTTCTTTGAGGCACAGAGAAACCGTAGGTGTATTCTTAGCCTGCCGAGCATTTTGCCTAAAAAGCCCAACAGGACTTGAGCCTCTCACAGTCAACGTTCTCTACAGTACATATATTGGGTGTGTGAGACACAATGAGTCCACAGTTGGTTGCTTCAGTGGAATCTTGTCAGAATGATCCAGCAAAAAAATATCAGTCCAACAGTAAGTACACAAATTACACATCATCTGAAGCACTAGTACTAGCTTGGAAATTACAGCTACAGGGAGGAGCTTTGCCTTGAAGGCGGAGCTAGGTCCACCCAAGCGTTTTGCACAGCTGAATGGTTGCCACAGGAGATTAACAGATTTGTTTAGCATGCCTGAAATAATCAAACAATCCAGGTACGTTTTTGATGAGAGAATGACATTACTGCATGATGAAAATCTCAAAAAGTAGATTTTATGTAATATTGACCCTTTAAATATTTGTGTAAATTTAGGGATGCGCATATGCTGTTGGAGGAGTTTTCTTATGAGGAGTTGTTCTTTCTGATTGTCGCAACATGCTCACTCAGGAGGAATGTCACTGCTGCTATGGTGGGCGTCATTTGGTAGATGACTTCTCACCAAGAGGAACTATAAACTGAACTTAGCCTCAGTAAATTAAAACTATGATTAAAGTGGAATACACTCACGACTGTAGATTTTAAAGATATCAATGCAGATACATAATGAGTCAGCAGTGACTCATTATTTATGAGTCATTGATGCAATTGAGTCCAATTGCATCAATGGAAAAAGTAGTGGTATGCATGACTCCTCAATGATGATATAGAAAAAAAAAAACTTTAAAAACTTACACTTCCAGCAGGGATCTGACCAGAGCAGCTGACATTTTTGAGATGCTGGTCCAGTTTGGGAGGTTCTCCATGTAGCACACTGGGAACAGTGGGAATGAGAGTAGAAGCAGACTGCTGCACACAACAGAAAGACCAACACGATGTTTGAAATAAAAGAAAAGACAGACTTGCTCATCCTCAACGCATTTCTATCAATAGCATGAAGCACATTAAAGAGGATCTTAGGGCGTTGCGTCCTTTCTTGGATGTGGGATTGTCAGAATTTGGGTTGGTCGTGTATTAACTGTGTAGCCGGAGTGGGAGGTGGTTCTCCCTGGGCTGCCGTTGCAGTGAAAGTAATGTGTGTTTGTAGATTTAAGAGTGCAGTTGGAGCCTTTAGCACACCTCCTGTCAGGAAATGCTTAGCAGGAGAGTTGATCTCATACTGGTGATTGTTGAGGGGTCCGGTGTGGTTGCAGGGCTCGCTGGCATCTGCTCTGTTGCCTTTCGTACAAGGCCATCGCCTTTCTGTGTTACTTTATGGGGTGCGGGATTTGAATGTGATTAAAAGCACCAAGTCCTTCTTCCTGGCTCTGATTGGTTGTTCCTGACCAAGCGGTGTATTTCTACAGATAACAACAGGACCATAGGGAAAAGGCAGAGGAGCTCATTTTTTCAGACTATCTGTGTCATGTTATAGTGTCATCATGACACAATTACACTTTTAAGAAATATGTAAAACACCTAATTTTATAACCGTTTATTGCTTCATCCACCTAGTGACACTTTTTAGTCACTACAAAGTGACTAAAAAGTCACTATAAAGTGACTAAAAAGTTGCTTCAAGGAACTTGATTGTTTCCGGGACGGAGCTCTGTCCCCATGGCGGCAGTAGGTCCACCAAGGCATTTTGCACAGCTGAATGGTTGACACGGGAGAATAAAGTTTTTCTTAAACATGCATGAAGGATTCAAGGCAACACTCCAGGTATTTTTATTTTTTGGTGAGGGAATAACATCCTAACATGATGTAAAGCCCCCAAAAAGTCAATTTTACACAAGACTTCAAGGTTTGAAACTGCTTCATGTTTTCTCAGGTTTCGGTCTTTGCTTACAGTATGCATGCGCTTCAAATTGTGTTTCTTTCCTGAAACGCACGAAAAGGTCGAGCATGACTCAGAGAGATCCCTGGATTTGCTTTCAGACATTCCTAGACTTGTGTTAACATTTGTTCCAAACATTGCTTTTATGTACCATTTGCATTATAAAGGCTCCAGGTGTGCTTGTCCAAGCAGAAGCCTGAAGTGAAAGGAGGTGCGAACAGAGGAGAATCTGTCCGCTCTACATCATTTATGGCATCTGGAGCTGTTAAAGATGCAGTGAGACCCCCATGAAGCTCTCAGCTCTCCCTGATTAACCTGCTTATTCAGAGCGCTGAAAACTGACCCGCCATATGAAGTCTCTGTGTGTGTTTTCATCCACGTGTGTGTCGACTACCTGCTTGTGGGCACCGCAGGGGGGATTGGATTCAGTTCCTCAGTCAGGCCAACAGCTTTCATCTGCAGTGACTGATTGGATTTAGACTCTCTTTGTTGGGGAACCTCTGCAAAGAAACACAACACTCTGAGTGGCTTCACTGCTTTAGGGCTCCGCTAACTATCTTAGTTTCACAATGGAAGCTATTAATTATGTTGTTCTAAAGACTGAATCTAAGCCTCGACGTGGGAACATGTTGGGGGACATTTACAAGTTGTGGACTGAAGCTAAAGTCAGAGTTATCACAGATGCTTCCAGGACATAATTGTAGCCGTCTCTGAACCATAACTTTTAAAAAAAATAACATCTTTTTTTGATGAAAATGTGCTTAAGATTAAATTTGAAAATTTCTAGAAGAGTGAAAGGTCACAGAACAGGACTTGCTCAAGGTCCATTGTGAAGTTTCCACAGTTACTTGTGATTTGAGGAGACATTCAATCCTCTCTTTTGTCCAGTCTGAACTCAACTCGGCAAGAAGAAGCCCTGATCAAGTGAGTGCATGTGACATACTTTTCCATACACATTTTTGTATTCAAATTTATTTTTATTAGTGTGATGTACTATGTAAATATTTAGTGAAACTGGATTTTAGGGTTTCTTTAACTGTAAGCTATGAACATTAAAATTACAACTTCAAATGCACCCCTTATTATTTATAATTTCTGAAACTGAAATTTTTTATATGATAATCTGATTGTTTTTAGATGTATCTATTGGTCATATTGAAATACAACTGAATCCTTTATCATAATCAGTTTGAAGTTCTCACTGAGAACTGAAAAAATGCTGTTCTGATTGTAAATCCGATTACTAAAGAAAAACTATGACAGACCACTAGCTTCCCTGAAAATCTCAAGTGACGTCACACAAACACATTTATCAGGAAATTGAAGCAAGGGAACAGGAAAGTATGACCAAAGGGCAGACAAAGATAAGACCACGAACTGTTGATTTTACCGCCTATCTTGAGCGATTGGTTAATAAATGACGTTTCAAAAAACAGATCTACTTTCTGTCTCTTAAACCACCAGGAAGCTATCTTTGCTATTCCTTCTGAACTTCAAATTCAACAGAAGTCTCTCATCCTCATCGTGTGGATCAAGCCTCTTTAAACTGTATGAGGAAAGTTGAGAGGAAGGAAAAATTGCAGCATAAACACTGTTTTGATGGAGTAGTGCTGAAATTCTGGGTTCCCACATGCTTTTCATTTCAAAGTTGTATTCTCTTTTAGGATGCGTTCACACCAGCTCCGTTCAGTCCGCTTTAATCAAGCTCATAGTTTGTTTTACTTCAAAGTCTATGACTCTTGAACTTGTTGAATAAGGATTGGAGTATCGTAAAACATACAAATTCTTGAAAGCACATTTTATGAGCTTTGATATCATTAGCGTGTAATAAAAAAAATGGAAACAGTTCAAATACCACATTGAATTTGGTTTTGATATTGAATCTGGTGCAGGCAGCAATTAAAAAGGCACATGCCAAGATACTTTTTACAGGATGGAAATGTTCAGTGAAGATCAGTCAGTTTCTCAGGCCAGGTTTCCAGGGGGGGACGCTGAAGGGAGAGGCGAACAATCCTGCAGTGTTTAACATTCCAGTTATTAGAGGAGTCGAGAATCTGAGAGGAGGTTTGTTGCTCCACTGATCTGAGCCTGGCTGGTGTTCATGGAACAGACCGTTCTCTTGTTTTTCCTCCGATATTGTCGACAGCTGGTGGATTCATTGGAGGTTGGACAGGCAGGTGAGCAGCCGATAGACAAGTGTGAATTCAAGCAGGGCAGGAGTAGCACGAGGTGCATCCAGGGGAACAAGCTCTGCTCCGAACAAAGAGACCCAGGAGGAGACCACAAACCATGACTTGATCTATCAGGAAGAAGATGAACGGCTTTCTGAGTAGAGAAACAAGCTAGTGCCAGGATGAGTCGAGCGTGAAAAGAAAATGATGCTTGATTATATCTTGGAGGGAGGGAGATTTGGTGATCAGGCTGAGCTGCTTCATCTATAAGCACCTCCTGGATGAGGCTGATGGGCAGCAGCTGTGAGTGACAACCCCGCACACCCACACGTCCAGCTCAGCCTGAATTTAGAGACCAAGGAGGTGGAACAATTGTTAAATTTTAATTCCTAAGCATGTGAGCCTTTAGTTTGTTCATCAAAAACAAAACAATATACATAAAAAAATTCAAACTTAATGTGTAAAATCAGAAATGAGAGACAAAGCAGGTCAAATGAATTTAGATCAATGTGAAAATCCCATTGAACCACATTCAATGTTGGACTTTTTACCTTTTAGTAATTGAAGGAAATTAAACTAAATGAAATGTTTGGAGGGGGGGGGGGGGTTCAATACTTTTCCAGACCTTGAATATTTGAAAAGTAGTTTCCTTAATTTTCCAGATGTGTCAACACTGGAACACTTTCAGCAAAGATCGCCTTCACCTTTTTTACTCCTCTGGTCCCCAGATGGCAAAACGTTTCCACCATCTTTGCCGATTCCTTTGTTCTCAGTCTGAGAAGAGCCGATAGCTGGGAGGGAGACGCGGCAGGCAGTCTGTGGCCTTTGAAGCTCAGTGTCTTCACGAGATGACAAGGAACCGCTGCTCCCAGCTCTCTGCAAGGACAAAAGTACAATTAATCTGCATGTATATCTCTGTGAACTCATTACTAATTGTAAATGTAATGGTACCATGCTGGAATCTTTTAGCGTCTGATGTCTCTCACTGATTGTGTTAATGAAATCCCTGCTGAACTTCATCTGAACCTTTCAGATATGCAGAGAAAGAACACATTTGGTACAGCTTGCTGTATCAACCTGCACAAGTGAAACAGAAACCTGGCCGGAGCAGACTGGTCACCTTGTTGTTCCTGAAGGACAGAACTCCAATTCCCTTCAAAGGGAGGAATATGTGCCTCTCCGATGCCAAGGCTCGGTGCAGCGCCGCCAGAGTTTCTCTAACGCAGCCCTCCACGGCATCTCGACTGTAGGGCGTCTGCTGCGACACGGCTGCGAAGTTCAGAGGACTACAGGCACGTGTGCTGATGGAGCGGACAATACACCGGTCATCTTGCTTTTGCATATACTGTTAATAAATACAATACCAAAAAAATCCTACAACTGAAATATATTCACTAGCATTTGTGTTCACTATTTCTCATTTACATACTTTTAACCTCCACTATCTGGGGAATTAAGACATTGTATTGTTCATCAAATCATCAGACAATTTTCAGTGGAAGTGGTCAATAAAATTACAATCTGCTTTGAAAAAGTAAAGGTTTGATTTAAGAACGGTTTTGACTCTAAGAGACTATGTTGTCAGACAGTGGAGATAAATGTCAGCGCTGTTCTAGCCTGGAAAAACAACCAAAAAACAGCCTTCTTACTTTGTATGAGTGTATGGATGTTCGGATATTGGGAAACGGTGGACCTGATTTAACCAAATGACTAACGTTTGGCTGTGATGTGTGTGACATGCCAGCTCCATTGTGAAGATAGCTACAATATGAAGCTGACTGGAAGTCATATGCGCTATAAACAACCTCGGAGTAGGAGCCCACAACGTCTTTGCTATCTCTGCCAGCAATAAAATGTCTTAAACATTTGTCTTTCTCTGTCTTTTATTGTTCAATACTTGGAAGCGTGGCCAGCACGGACTGAATGGCTTCGCTCACTTCTTCTGCTGTCTTTGCCAAACTACCATCCGGGGAAAACCCCAATTTTAAAATAGCACAGAAACTTGACATTGTTGTTCAAAACTGCTCCTTCTCTTTTACGATTGGCCAGGATGAAATGCATCTTGAGAAATCAAGCTCAATGGGGCGAATCCCAGACGGAGCACTGGAGGGAGATGAGAATCGAATGGAATGGTGTAGGAAGGCAATGGCCATAGCAATGGCTAGTATTCTTCTAATTCTATAGTGATGTAATATGTGCCCAAGAAGTAGCCACTGCTGGCTTAGAAACTAATTAAGGAGAATGTCTGGTCCGTTTCACAAAACTCGACTCCCTGAAATTTCTGCATCATTTCCTACAAAGCTTGGGAGATCAAATCGCTTCCTGGGAGATATCCAGTTTCTTTGCCCTCATAATGAGAAGACTTCTAATTTATTTCTCTATTTTAGGGGGCTTTCCAGACTGTAACACAGCTGTGTTTTGTTGACATGTTTGCAGATAAACACAACTTCCAAGAAGAGGGTAGAACTGGTAAACATAAACAAAAGTTAGCTAATGTGAAACAGAATCAAAGATTGTCAGCTTTGTATCAGTCTGTACAGTGCTGGGAAAACGGAATGGGTCCCTTTCACAGATTCCTTTGCTTTTTGTCACATTTGAATGATTTGTATCATCACACAAATTTCAATGTCTGACAAAGGTAACCTTATAAAAAAGAAGCAGTTTTCAAACGATTTCATCCATGAAATGATGAGCGTGATACCAGAAAAGACAACAAAAAATTATTTTAAAAAGTGACACGAAACAAAGCTACAGATAGAGAAAACCTAGAAAAACTAATGGCACCAGGGATATTACTTTTTCACAGAGAAGTTTGGTTGAGACTTTCTTGAAATTACCTGAATCACATAATTGTTTGCTCTGTTCTTCATCCAATATTAACATTTCCCTGAATGATACCAACATTAATATGAAAGCAACAACAGAACAAAGTTGTAAGAAACTCACAGTACTGTAAACAGATACTAATGTAGAGTTACTGCAGATTAAATATTCCTCTTGAGAAATATCTCCCAGCTCCAGTTAACCTGAATGTCCAGGTTTCCCTACATGACCCTAAGTGGTCAATTATTTCCTTGGCTCT
The DNA here is from genome assembly GCA_903067075.1 of Micropoecilia bifurca. Classification (NCBI taxonomy): domain Eukaryota; kingdom Metazoa; phylum Chordata; class Actinopteri; order Cyprinodontiformes; family Poeciliidae; genus Micropoecilia; species Micropoecilia bifurca. The sequence continues at coordinate 72,735 of CAEGAF010021500.1, read as the reverse complement.
TTTCTGCAAATGCATCTTTAAAAACGAGTGAATTCATAACAGAGAAATATTTAAAAACCCTGATAGCCTGGCCGACTTCTTAGGGCTACTGATCCTAGGAGAAAATTCACTGTGCAACAGTAGAGGGAAAACTAAGCAAAAGACATGCTATGCCAAAATGTAATATTACATTTTTAATTGTGGCTTATCAAAAAGAGCCACCTATTAGTTTTTTCTTTGCACATTTGCTCACCTTCAGCCAACCATCTGACCTGGTGTAGCCCTAAAGACTGGGATAGTTTCCCTGCCAAGATGAAGATGGGCTGATGGACCTTAGAGAACCTGTGTCCTGTGTTGAAATTCTGCAGAGAAAATGTGAAGGTCCCCAATCCTGATAGGTTGACCCCCTGTTGAAGATAGATAGATAGATAGATAGATAGATAGATAGATAGATAGATAGATAGATAGATAGATAGATAGATAGATAGATAGACAGACATACCTTCTGCAAGTTCATCTGACTGCGTATATAGAATGATACTTCTGTCCATATATATTCAACATCTAGAGTAAAAACCCAAAAACTAACTGGTCGTCATATCTCCTCGCTTTTCTGTACAAACAGCGCCTAGCAACCTAAACTATGATAGAAAATGAATAACCACGTAGCGTTATTGGAAGAAAAATATACCGTTTTTTGACAAATGCGACAGACCCCGCAACATCCGCTTGTCTCCTTCGGACGCCAGCAGCAGAATGTTGCTCATCTCAGCATCTCGTCGAACCTCAGACCTGGAGAAGCTTCAGAAAGAGACGTGCCTTTGAAGACGTCAGGCGCCGAGACGCACCTGGAGGATTGAGTTGCACGAGTCATGCAAAGAAAAGAAAACCAAAGGTCGGACTTTATCTAGATTCCTGTTGTCGTTATAGCAAACCGTAACTTAAGCCTGAATTGAAACCTAACATGTTCAGGATTGTGCATCATATTTTTATTTTTATTTGTTTATTGAATAGGCAGACCGATTAAATAGAAAGCCGTGGGGGTTTCTATTTTCTATGATTATATCAATGATAAATAGAAGGCTTGCCAAGGGTATGGCGTACGCAGTTAAAGAAGCAAAAGCAAAAGTGTAGTGGACATTAAATCAGTTGTGGACTGCCTGACAACTTGAACAGTAGCTGAACAGTAGCTGAACAGTAGCTGACACAGATCAAGAAGGGGGAGGATTTCTAAGGAAAAGTCACTTCACGCATCAAAGTCACTCACACGTCGGAGTCAATCCAGATCACTATGGAGGTGAACGTTATACTGACGATCCTTCTATGCCTGGCAGGTAATGTAATTTTTATTTACACTATTTGTTGACCTGTGTTACATGAATTACTAGGTCTCTCTCTCTCTCTCTCTCTCTCTCTCTCTCTCTCTCTCTCTCTCTCTCTCTCTCTCTCTATATATATATATATATNATAGATAGATAGATAGATAGATAGATAGATAGATAGATAGATAGATAGATAGATAGATAGATAGATAGATAGATGATGTACTTTAACTGTATGTCCAGTACTCTGGTCAACAGCTGCTGTTTGGAATGTCTTATATAATTTTATTTCCTTTTTCACAAATGAAATTAACTATCTGTAATCTATTTGTTATGTCTAGTAAAATGTATACAATTATGGAGCCATTGTTTTTTTATTTATTTTTTTATTGTTCATACCGCGATAATAAAGTTTAAAATATATATATTTTTTAATTTATTTATTTTACCAACATCTGGTAATTACTACTTTTACCAGTACTCTTGTCAACAACTATTGATCTTTCTTCTGACTGGTCATCATAATAATGCTTAGAATTGGACCAGAGCCAAATTCTTACTTGGAAACTGATGATCTGTGGAGGAAGCAACAGATTATGACAGTGGCAAAGGGGGGTGGGGGGGTAGGTTCTTTCAACCTCAAAGACTTGATACTCATTGTAAAAGATAAGAATCACAATTTCCTCATGCCGAGCAACAAGCCTGTTCATGTGTTTAAAAGTCGTGAGAATTAAACAAGCAACAAGAAAAGCTTCACCAAATTATCAACCTGAAAATTGCCCCACCCGAAGATTAACTAATTCGAGTTCTGCACTGTCTAAATCATGTTTACTTAAATGTCAGGCAAAAAAAAGAAAATTCTGCACTGAGTGCCAAGATTCCTTTTAGTCAAAAAGTAACAAGACTTATTGTCACGTTAATGGAAAATATGACCCCAAAACTATGTTGTCATGTGCTTGTGATTCACTAAATAGGCTCCATGTAAATATTTTCTTTAAACTGTTTTTATCTTCAATAGAAACCGTTTAATGAGACAGCGCACTTATCACTGCACTATTAGAACCACATAAAAACTTTCCTCTTCTGTTTTTGAGTTTGTCTCTGAACCGCTAATTGATTACAGGCTGCAGCTGCTGAAGAGTGTGCCGTTTTATTTTGCCTACATTCAAATCCAACCAATAAATCAGCTAAAATCTGACTCTCTGTTGCAGGAGTATTTTCACTGAGACCTAAAGCGGTATACACCAGGGCAGGGGAGATGGTGGTGCTGCGCTGCCCTCAGAAAAATGATCCTAACACAAATATTCTGTGGACCAATCAGACAAGACAGGGGATGAATCTGACCAGCATCATGTCGACACAATCAGCTGATTTGAGTCAGATGGACGTGCTTCTCCTCAGACACAGCCTTGTGATACTGAGTGCCTCTCTAAGCCATCAGGGAAATTACTCATGCTCAGTTAGGTAAGACCTTCAAAATGACATTTCTATTCACAGTTCCACCAGGTATTTGCCTAGTCTGAAGGAGCTGAGTGTTGGAGTCTCGGGGGAGAGCTGCTCTGTGAGGTAGAAGCTTGGAAACTGCAACTTTAAGGAGGAGCTGTGTCTCGAGGCAGTGCTAGGTCCAACCAGATGTTTTACACAGCTGTAAAACACATTAAAGGATTAATGGATTTCTCAAACATCCATGAAAGAATCAAGCTATGTTTTCGACAAGGGTAACATAGTGGATTTTTTTTTTACATAATACTGCTCTGCTTAATCTTAATGGACTATATTTGTAACAGTCAGTAAATCTGTATTGTTTGCACTGTGATGAACTTGTGGATTTTTAGTCTTTGTAAATCTGCAACCTGGTAGGTTTTTTAGACAAAATATTCTTATTTATAACTGTTACCTTTTTTTTTTGATGGAAGAAGCTTGTTAATTTGTCTGTATTGCACTGTTTATTGTTTTTATATTAATGTACCCAGAGGGACTACAGGTAAAACTAGTCTTTATGGCAAACTCTGGCATATCATGTGATGTGCATTGTCCCTTTAAAAATAAACATCAAGTGTTCCTGCTGCACTTGAAAATACAGAGAAAGAAGAAGACTGAATTAATTAAACACTTTCTTAAAAACCCAAATAAAATATGTTTTTTTTAGAGATTTTCTTTATACATCAGTTATTCTTGTTTTAATTACAGATGCTAAGTAGAAGCTCTCTTGTCATATTGCTTAATGTTTTTGACAGGAATGCTAGCAGAAAGTTTTGGTTCAGCCTGATTGTGTACGAACCCCAGTCCACAGAGCATGAAGAGAGGAATCGGTATTCCACCACATGCTACACACAAGAGTCCTGCACACTGTATTGTCCCACAGCGAACATCCCTGCTCATGATACTCCGAATATCACAGACAGAGGAATCACGTGGCACAAGGTATTTGAAAGCAGAGGAAGCATCGGTGTGCATAGTGTCAGCCTAAGAAGACTGCATGATTTTCTTTCCGTTTCTTTTGAAAACTTTGTTTCAAGGTGGCGATATCTTTCTACATTTAAAGATTCACTGCTTCTGAACATATCTTCCATCTTGGCAGGAGGGTGAGACGGTGTCGACACCAAACGACTTCCCAAGTGCTGTGGAAAGAGACGGTGGCATCTACAAGTGCATCAGATCTTTCTTGTACGACGGTCAAATTTACAATATGAGCTTTTCAGTAATGCTGGAAATCCAGAAAAGTGGTAGGAAAACACATGTTGATGTATATTTTTGCTCTTTATATTTTAAATTATTTTAAACATAAAACTTTTTTTTTTTGGTGTACAGAATATGGGAAATCCGAGATCATCTCGCCACAGCAAAATGATGTGTTTCACATAGACTTAGGTGAGTTCTTGTCTGGTTTCATTCTAAGACTATGTCTTAAAGTTCAATCATTCATTTATGTTTTTGGTTTTCAACTTTATTTATAGGATCAACATTAGTGATAGACTGTAAAGCTGTTGCATACTCCGACTATGACGTGGTGTTTTGGCTAAGTGAGAATTCATTTGTCGATACGGATGAGAGCTTACCTGTTTTCTACAATTTTTCAAGGTAAGATCTTTTGGCATACCAAAGCTGACCAAGCTTGTAGAAAGAAAAACACACAAAACAGTCAGTATTTCGCTCAGATCTAGTAAAGCTAATATGTTTGCTTCTTTTCTTTTCATTCTGTTTTGCTCCTTTTAGAACAAAATATACAGATGAAATAAACATGACAGCCTCGTTAGTCTTCAAAGACGTGTCAGAGGAGGATCTATTGAAGAAATACACGTGTAAACTGGAGTCTGACCATCAGCAGTCAAGCTTTATCACAGTCTCTCTGGCTGAAAAACATACACCAGGTGAATATTTACAAGTTGAGATTAATCTTTAATAAAGCACCACTAAACTGAAGTTATAATCTGTTGATTTATATCATAACTTATTTTAATTACTACATATTATGTTCAATTTTCCTACAGCTCATCTGGTGTTGTTTTTCCCAGTCCTCTGCACCTTGGCTGTCATTGCTGTGGTTCTGATCATGGTGTTGTTACTGGCGTGCCATGTGAAAAGGTCCAAATATTCCAGTTGCAGAGCATAAGGGCATCTGTGGAGCTCCCGATCAGTTAATAATAGCCTTGACAAAGAAAGGGTAACATGTTTAGTACCAAGACAAAGCCCTGGTGATGCTGCGACTGTCAGTTCTAAAGACTAAAGTCTGAAGGAGTTCATGTTTTCAAGCATCTGCTTCTACCTCACTCTGCAACAAGATTATGCATATGTATCAGTATTTTTATATGCTCGGCTTCCCCCTAGTGGAGATCAATTGTAAGCGCAAGTTTAATTTGACACATTCGAATCACACAGATGATCAATTAAGCAAAATAGGCTGTGTAGTGTATTAAACATTCTTCCACTGGCTTCACAGCTAATATTCTGCTAAGATAGAAAAACAACACCACAGTAACTGTTTTGTCACAACAAGTACAGTGGGAAATAATAAAAGGAAAAAAGACATCAAAACTCATTTCATAAAAGCGAAAGAACAAGATACATATCAATCAAATCACTCAAATTTTATTTGTGCAGCACATTTCAGAAACAAGACATTTCCAAGTGCTTTATATGATAAAAACATAAAATAAAAAGTCATAAACACACCGTCAACAACTGAAACGTTACATTTAGTCAAGTGCCATAGTTACATTTTTCATTGATTATGTTTGAAAAGCAACTCCAAGCAGGTGGGTTTTTAGTCTAGATTTAAAGGCACTGAGTGATATAATCATGTAAATATACACTGACATCACATTTAAGTCAGTAAAGGTGTAATCTGATTTTTATCAGACAGCTGACTGACATTGTTTTCTTGTTTTGCACATTGTGTATTGTGTTTTTTATTACACTCACTCATGACATAAAAGTTGAATTCTTATTGTATGAAGGTCTAAAGATGCTTCATTATAATGAAACAATCGGTTTCTATAGAAACCAACTGTTTTAATACAAGTATTTGAAAATATTTAAGGATTTAATGATTTTTTTAATTTTTTTTTATTGAATCAACTAACATAGCTACTCCGAGAGGAAATACAGAATGTAGCAAGCATAAATGAGTGAGTCTTATTATGAATGCCACAAAAAGCTGAGATCATTTCTCTAACTGATTCAGTTCAGACTGCTCTACTTTTTTCAACCTGCAATAACCAAAGTTAGCCAGCAGGTGGTGGTAGAACATCAACTTCTTCAGCACTCAACATGAGCTTAATTACATTTACTAAGAATTCAGCATTTAATAAAGCTAATAAGTTGTTAATGAGTTTAAATATAATTAATCTGACAAACATGGACTCATTCATTCATCCATCCAACTATTTTTCCTTGTTTTATGTTTTGATTTGAAATAAAACCTGATTATGTCTTGCTTTGGTTACCTACAGTAAAGGGGAGGATTCCCTCTGGGCTAAGCAGTACCACTGCACTGTGCTTATATATTTTCAGCAGATGAGCAACACTTATTTTAGTGCTGTGGATGTCATGTCTGCCATCTTCTCCAACACTAAGAAGAGAGATTATGAAGCACATGACTTCAGAACAGTATCATTTCTCTGTCTAGCAAATGAACTGAAAAAAATTGGGGGGAAACCCTCATCAGTCAGAGGGATTTTTTTTTATTGATACAACACATGAAGGCCAAACATCAATAAAGATTCAGGCAAAGGAAACTGTTGCACAATGTCAATGTGGTTCTGGAGAAGCTTTGTCAGCATTCTGCAAAAAAAAAAAATTATAAAGATTAGCGAAGTAGTTTTGTTTTAAGTGTGTGATGGTTAAAGTATTTTAGGAGAAGTAACCTCAAATTCACCCTGAATCTTGGCTTTCGGTCACTTTTCATCAAATCCGACAGATGAAAAACATCTGGATTAAACCAGCTACCATTTTTTCCAGTTGACTTGTCTTTTATACGAAGAGATAAACAAAAAATAATAATCAAAAAGATTCTAGAAGTTAAGTTGTGGTTATTGCACGTGTCTGCACAGACAGCGGTTGATGCGTCAGCCAACACAGTGCACTGTTATTACCAGTGTTTGCTCAGTGTTAACTTTACAAGGCTTTCTGCATACATAAATCCCTGGTTCATGGGTAATAGTGAGACAAAGATGAACTAAACTGGATGTTTGACAGATCGTTTTGTGTTTGAGTCACTTCAGAAATATTTATTAAATGAACAGCACTTTGCATAATGTGTTCATTGTGAAGATATATATATTTTTTATTTCAATAAAAGTTTCTCCAACTCAGATAGCAACATGACCAGACAGAAGATTAATAGAGTTTTTCCTTTTTCTTTCTATACAGTGAATTAAATACTGTTTTTGGTCTGGTAATGTTTTTTTTGACAGTTTCAAATGTTTCCTGAGTTCATACATATTATATTAGCTCTTAGTTATCACTTTGTTTTTGTCTCAAGTCTCTTGGGGACAACATGCTAGCAGAGATGAAATATTGGGGAACTATGCAGCCGCATTGTTCACTTATGACTCAGGTAAGCTGTGCTATATAGTTATTGGAAGGCGAAAGTAATCTTTACATAATAAGTAACATAAATTAAAACTTTTATTACATGTTCTCAATCTTTGACAGTTTAAAAAAAAACTTGAATTTTAAAATAAAATGTTATGACGTCAGCAAAATGTTTATCCAAGAAGTGTTGCCCGCAGTTTTATGACGGAGTATTTTTTCCACTTCCATTCTAGATGGGAAAAAAAATCAATTGCCTTATAGCACTGCAGGAAATAAATGGTTTCAATAATAACTGTATTTTTGGTGACGTGCAGAGCAAAGAAAACTCGAGTATAGATTATGCAGCTTCTTTTGAACAGGAGGTAAAAATCACACATGACCTCAAAGAGTTTGTGGCGGACTCTTCACCACAGCTGTGCTGTGGGTGGCTGGGTATTTTTTCACGGTTACAGCGCAGCTCTTACTTGTCACTGACACAAAAACATCGATTATACATTTTTATTTTTCCATTTACGGTGGAATAAACGGCGAGAGGAGGGACTACCGCGACTCAGTTCACCAGTTTCTTAGACTAACTATCAAGATGAAAAGAAAACGAGGGTGGTTTAAGGAATAAGCAGCTGTGCGGTGATCTTCCTTAAGTTTCGCTTATCTTCCATCACACGTCGGTAACGTCGAGGAAGTGGCTTTCAGCGCGTCGGGGGACATTTAGGCAGCTTGGGGCCAAAATGTTCACAGACACGACGCTGCGGGAGGCAACCAGGATGGTTCCGCTTCTTCTCGTCCTTCTTACGGGTAAGTTAATGGTGATGGTTTCTACACACATTTACATTTGACAGACGCTTTAAAATGATGGTTATGTGCGGAATGACGTCAGGCAAAGAGGTAGGAGAGGCTGCAGTAAATATGATTTTATCAGTGGTGGGAAGTAACGAAGTAGCCTATCTGTACTTTGTTACTGTAGTTAAGTACATTTTTAGTGTATCTGTACTTTACTTAAGTAGATTTAATAATGGATACTTTCTTTTACTCCACTACATTTTACAGTAAGTATCTGTACTTTCTACAAAACTGTCGCGTTACTCGTTACATCCAAATCGCATTGGTTTATTTCGTTAAAATGCAAGCAAGGGGCGGGCCACTGCAAACCGGAAGTGAAGGGGGCGCTATTTGATATACTTCTGTTTTTATTTTCATTTGAAATCTGTGATATATTTTCACCTTTAGGAAGGAGATTCACGCTCACCATGTATTTGAACTTCTCTCTTTTATTTACCTTAGCGCAGCTCACAGTTTTTAGCAAATACTGCAGCTTTCGGTGTAGCTACTTCTAAATGTGCTTCTTAATCGCATCTTTTCGGGCTTGCGACTGCCTCTAGTGGCGTGGCGATGGTAACACAACTAATCTAATTACGTTACCAGAATACCAATCAGAATACCACAACGTCTTTATTATTTACTATTAATTCTGGCAATTCTTGGACAGTATTCATAGTTGAGCGTTGTTTACCGTTAATTGCAATGTTTAATGGTGCAGACAGTTGTGGTTTCTGACATGGGCAATATGGGGAGCCGCCCAGGGCGTTATTTTTTTTAGGGATGGCAGGAGACCTATGCTGGATTGTGGTCATAGATGAAAGCAAAACAGAATGTAGAAGAGTTTGAATTGATACTGGTTCAATTTATTTCAGTTCTAAGTATTTAATATCTAGTTATTTTTATGGGAATGTGGATCTTTCAGATCAATTTGAGAAGCAATTTTGATAGGTGCACTTGATTTTATTGTGTCATGTAGCGTGGGGCGCTGGTTTTGGTGCTGGTCTTGCTCTTGACTTTGTCTCAGGTTTGGTGGTCTTGACTACAACTCTGCTACATGGTGTCCTCCTCCACCCACCTTCTTTCCATCCCCTTTCTGTTGGATTTCTTTCCAAATAAATGTCACTAGTGGCAAAAAAATGAAGTTTTGCTATGTTAGGACATTAGACAAGATGTTTCCATCCCTGAAATTATGATGCATAGAATCACATAGTCTAAACTATGTTACAGAGAGTAAACACAACATGCTTTATCTGTGGCATTGTTCAATAAAATGGCACATTTATGATGTATTAAATTGAAATATGATCAGCACACTTGATGATATTAACGATTAGGTTATGCATTCAGCAAGGACTTTTACTTTTAATACTTAAGTATTTTTTAAAAGTCAGTACTTTTTTTTACTTTTACTTAAGTACAAATCTTACTGTGGTACTTTTACTTAAAAACATTTTTTGAGTACTTTCTCCCCTACTGGATTTGATACATTGTTGTGATAATGACCGCCAAATAAAAGAAAGTGATTTATACACCGCTGCTGGGTTGGATGCAGATTCCTCTTTTATTAAAAGATTATGTGTTTATGTTGTGATCTACATGATAATTAATGATAATTATCAAAAGAAATCTAGTTAGGTAAGGTGGGCTAAATGTTGCCTAGAGAATTTTATCATAAGTAATAGATGAGAAATATTGAGTAAAGCTACCTAATATCATCAACTGATGATCAAATGACAGCAGAAAAAAAAGACGAAAGTGTCTCAAGTTTTCAAAGAAGGCTGTTGGAAAAAACAAGCATCGGTGCAAGAAACCTTCCTTCATATTGTACACCTCGCAAAAAAAGAATCGGAGAGATCTTCAAAAACTGGAAAATCATGCATGTAGTTCAGAAGAAATTTGTCTAGTTTCACGCCCCTGACCCCTCCGAGAAATTAGGATGTGGTTAACTTGTTTGCCTTCGGTGTCTTGACAGCTACTGCAGACCATGCGGTTGACACATCTGGCAGCATGGTGCATTTTTATCAAAGTTTGCCTCGAGCTTAAGTGACTATTTGTAGAAAATTCAGATAGCCTTGGCATGCTCCCTACATCGCCATTGAAACCCTTACTGGATAATCACTGAAGACTGACGTCTTTTTAATGATTATTTAAAGTTGGACAGAAAGATAACAAAAATTTGACATTTTTTTCTTAGTCAGATGTTCAAAGTCAGGCTTGGTTAGTCAGTTTAACCCACATTTAGACATCAAGAGACATCCTTTATGTGGCTTTCTTTTCACCTTTTACCTTTCAAACCACTATTTCACGTTGTTTAACCTTTGTGTAGGGGAAATTCTAATCCATACATGATACCATCAGTGCTATTTGAAAGGATTGAGCAGGTGCAGACCCTCCCGCCCCCTTCCTACACATCCTTTGTGGTGGGCTTAGGACACAGAAACTTAACGCCACAATCCAAAAGTGAAAAAGTTGATGAAGTGAAGGACAAAAGTAAGCAAACAAAAAATGAAACCAAAATCCTTAGCTGGTCTTCCCTACTATGATGTACTGTGAAAAAGTACATGTTTTTGTTCTTTTGTTACACTTCAGAGTTTAAAATCATAAACTGGTTTTAATGTCAGATAATGGAAAGCTGAGTTCAATTTAATTTGTTGCATGCAGACCTGATTACTGCAAGTAATCAAGGCCAAAATCAGTGCTGACACATTCGGTTACATCTGGTGTGAAACTAACATTTCAGAGACAGAAGGTCAGATAGAGTCCAATATGGCAGTGGTTTGATAGTCAGAGGCTCCCTTGCCGCCTTGCTGTTTCAAGTTCTGCACAATTTGCTAAAATTGATTCTCTCATGTTGATTTCTTACCAGAAAAACAAGTATAAAAACAATGAAAAATTACAAGTTGTCTTTTTTCATATAACATTTGCATCACGAAATGTGTCTTTATTAGCTGCATTAATGGCAAAAATGTCTGGTTTGTGAAAGGTTGTTTATCCTGAGTCAAGAGGTCAGCAGTCTATGTCCATCAACAAAAACTCAGTCTGGTGTGATATCATTTTATTATAAATTCAAAACTAATATAATTTCTCTCTTTTTTTGTCAGACAGCTATATATATATATATATATATATATATATATATTTATATATATATGTATATATATATATATATATGGACTTTTTGTTTTAAACAAAGAAATCAACTGATTTAGTCTTGTAAAATTAACAGCAGGAATCGCAATGTGAAAGAGGGCAAATGTGAACTATTTATGTAAAAAAGAAATAAAACTACCATAGCAAATCAAATTTGTTGTTTTGTTTTTGCAGGCATTTATCCCGTGACGGCCAATGAGATATATGCTAACGCTGGTGACCTGGTAATGCTAAACTGCAGAGAGTCTAAACATAACGGCACCGTAGAGCCTTGGAAAATGGAGACAGACGAGAAGATACAACTCTACAGCAACATGTCAGCGTCTGAGCAACAGCAGCTCGGTTTGGTTTTTTATCAGCGCAGCCTTGTTATTCTCAGAGCATCTGCAAACCATCAGGGGAATTACTCATGTGGTCCTCACGGGTACGACCTATAAGCTGATGCCCACACTCCATACCTAAGAGTCTCTTTTTAGAAATGTATTTAAAAAGAAATCTAAACTGTACTTTAGATGTACAATTTTAAAAATAGACCAAGCCATCTGAATAACGATTTTCATGCTCCGTCCATCTTTCTTTGATGATTTACAGACATACCAGCAGCCAGATATGGTTCAGACTTACAGTATGCCCAAAGCAGTCCACAGTGTGTACCATCAGGAACAGGTATCCTAATGTGTGTCATGCAAAGCAAGCCTGCAAACTCATTTGTCCTGAAGGAAGCATCCCTAATGTAGGAATCCCCAGAATGGAGAGCATGGAACACGTGTGGCACAAGGTATTAAAATCAGCAGTGGGTGTGAGTTGATTTTATAACATCAATCTGACAAGTTCAAGTGAGATTTTTCTTGCTAATATTGAAAACCAACAGTTTAATTGGTTTAAACGGCTCCTTTCTCAGGAGAATGGTGAGCCCACGGATAATTACTTCCCAAGTGTTGAATTGGAGAAAAGCGGCGTCTATATCTGCAAGAGGTCTTTCTCGTATTCTGGTGAAATATATCAGACTTCCTCTTCAGTGGAGCTTGTTGTCCAAGCAGGTGTTACAAATACGCTCTCTTGTTATGTCTTTATGTGTTTATCTAATTAAACTTTCGTCAAAACCTAAAATATATGTTTTTGTGTGCAGATGAGCCTCCGGCAAAGTTAGGAATCTATTCACCCAAGAATGGTAAAATTTTTGAAGTAGAACTCGGTGGGTATTTTATTTGCAACATTAAGACACCAAAATACGTTCTATGTTTTTCTGTGTTATTATTATGTTTTCATTGTTCTATTTGCTTTTTTTTATTGCAGGCACAAAAGAAGAGATTGTTTGCAAAGCACTCGTAAATACTTGCCAAAATAGTCCGTATTGGACGAGTGAGGGGGAATTTGTGGACGACTTGGACGTTCACACAGATCCATGGCAAGAACTGAATTTACTTTTTATATATACTGCACTGATGATAAACAGAAATGTCACATAGAAGTAATGGAGTCGGTGATGGCTCATTGATGTCCTTTATGTCCCATCCTTTCCAGCAATGAAAGTGAAAAGATGCCGAAATGGATAAGTACAACTTTAATTTTCAGAGAGGTGTCACCTGGAAACCTGTCAAAAACTTTTACATGTGGATTTTTAAGTGACAAACTCATCTCCACCGTCAACATCACCCTCGTTAAAACAGGTGTGGGAATTTTCAAGCGTTCAGTGTCCTCAGTTGCTGATTTTGTGACAGATTGCCTTTTATTGCAGAACATTTGCGAAATGTGTTTTCTAATAATTTCATCAACTCAATCGTCTCCCTGCAGCTCAACCTTTGCATGTGATGCTAGTTGTATCCTCTGTCTGCGTTGTGGTGTTGATGGCGGCAATCGTTGTTGTTTACGTGAAGTTCAAAATTGACGTCACCCTTTTCCTACGAGATAAAGTCGGATTTAAAGACTGCCAAAGCAGCACTTCAGGTGAGTCTTCACCAGAAAAAAAACCTCATTGGATTTTGTTTGTGATCTTAAGTTTCGAAAAGGAAAATAGGCCTGGAATGCATTAATTCACTCCACAGATTTTGATTGGGCAAGAAGACTAACATCAAACCAGTGATGCGGTTTATCCATCTAACTTTATTTAGTTGCAGTCCGTCGCCCTGTAAATGATCTTTCTAGTCATCAAATAATTTGCCGATCCAGAAAATTTTCTGGATTTTTTTAAAATCAGAAAGTACAGTTAACAACATGTCTGAGAAATTATTAAAGTCGTTCAGTTGCTAAAACCTTGACTACAGAATGTCAATGGCGATGGAGAATATCTCCAAAACCTTTAAAGACTTAAGAAATGCCGGTCTGATCTGAGGAGCAACAAAAAAGTTCTTAATAAGTTTATTTCACATCAGAATGGCTATTTGAAGGAGGGTGTGGGAGAAGTCATTGATGTATTTTCTATGTGTTCAGATGGAAGAAGCTATGATGCGTTTCTGATGTGTTACAAAAGCATCACTGATGGAGGACTGAGTGAGGAAGACAGAAAATGCCTGGCGAGTACTTTGGAGGACGAGTTTGGTTACAGCATCTGCCTTTATGATCGAGATGTCTTACCTGGCCAAGGTAAGGGGAAAAAAAACAGGTGTAGTCCAAAATTATAATGTGATATTTACCCTGCGCTCATATCTTTTTGCAGCTGTAGCCGAGGCCGTGCTGGACTGCATAGAGCAGAGCCGGGCTGTGGTCCTGGTTCCCAGCTTTCCAGATCCTGAACCAGGAAGTGCAGTGCTGAGCGCCATCCACACTTCTCTAGTGGAGCGGAAGAATCGCTTGATTTTCATAAACACAGAGAAGACGGAGGCGTCGAGATCAGGCTCGTTTCCAGAGGCTTTGCAGCTTCTGAGTAAAGCCGGGAATAGCATCACCTGGAAGGGACGGCCGCCTTCCACCTCCTTCTGGAAGCAGCTGCGTTATCACTTACCGGCCCCACAGCAAACACCAACAATGCAACTTTTATCGCAACAATGCTAGGATGATATCCAATCCTAACTCTAACCATTTTATACTGGTCATACGACATGAGAGATAAGAAATGCCAAGAAGTTTGTTTATACGTTGACAAAAATAATGCAGAAATCAATTTAATGAATGTGTTTATATTTAAAATATTGTGTTTATTTATGACTTTCAATTACAGAGTACCTCTGTGCAATACACTCAGAAAATCAGACATGTGAATGCAACAATTATTTTTCTGTTATTGGTTCAGTACCAATATCATTGGTTCAGTTGATTACTTGCAGTTGTTTGTTCAACATGTTAACAGCACAGACAAAGTGAACAGCAAAATGTGAATTAATCTCAGATGTTTTATTATTTTATTTTGACATTTTTGTTTCTGCATTTAGAAATGTAATTTCTGTTTATTGTCAACTGTTACCGTATCTGCTGCATCATTAAATATGAAAAGCAAACTTGCAATGTGGAAAATAAGTATTTGCACACCCCGCGACTTTGCGAGTTGTCCTACATAGGAATCATGGAGGCGTTTGAAATTAAAATTTTAGGTGCATGTCCGCTGTGAGAGACATAACCTAAAAAATAGAAATAATAATAAAAAAAATCACAATGTGCAATCAGCAAATATTCTGGCAATCAAAGACCTTTTAGTCCATTTCTAAAGAGTCCACCTCCACTCCACTTATCCTAAATTAGAAGCACCTGTTCAAGGTCGTCATCTGCAAAAGGTCTCCTGCCCACCAAACAGAGTCAGTAAGACTCCAACTACTAACAAGGTTGCATCAAGACCTCCTTTTAGAGAGGACATAATATTTATGGAGTTGTTTTTGTGAAAGGATTCTTGGCATCACTCTGGGTCTAAGTGACCCGTACCCCTCTCTTCCCTGTGTGTGAAGTCAGAACTGGACACTATCCATGACTCGGAAACAATGCTGTTTGGACAGATAAGAATAAAATGAAAATGGAGAAGATGTTGATATCAAGAGGTCCCAAATAATTTCTAGGAAGTCCCAATACACACCCACAATAAATGATGCCAAGAAGCCTTATGTAAATCAAGGGTCTTCTTTCCAACTCACACCAGCAGAGATGAGGCTCTATTAAAACTGTGATGTTGGGAATAGAAGGGGGAGATTTTTTAATTTTGTATTGACGTGATCGAGAAGATGTACTGCCGGTAATAAATTTTTGCCCATCTTTGGCCTAAGCAGCGAGGAATTGAGTCCTACATGCGTTTTTTCTTTTACTCGTATATTTCAGAATTAGCCACCTTTCTAATCTCCAACACTCCAAGCCTCCGTTCATTGTGAGCCTTTCCTGGAAACCAGCTTTTAAGACGGTTCATAAGTTTTTTACTAAAAATTGCAGAAGTTGGGGACATAGGAGGAAGTCTTGGTTTGTGACTCAGAGGAATAAGAGTCAGCGTGATGTTCTTCCTTCGGTTTCATTTTCTCTCCCATCATACCCTGCAGTCAGGTTAAGGAAATCACTTTTTGCTCTGAAGGAGAAGGAAAGTAGGCAAGCTGTTCACAGTGAAGTCTGAAGCGGCTGTAGTAAAGATGTTCCTGCTACTTTTATTCCTCGCATTTATCTCAGGTGAGTTAGTCGGGTAATATCTGCAAAGGAGAAATAAAAATGTATTTCTTTCCTAGTCGGATGTTGGATGTGTTTTCCTCGAGCAATACTTCCACTTTCATATGATTCAAAGTTTTCTGTTCTTTTTTTTTGCACCACAATCATGTGGAAATGTATTAAAGTTATGAATTAAATTATGAAGTAAAATTTAGCTTAAGAATTTTAACTCATAATACAGAATAAAAAGGCTTCTGTGCAAGTAGCTGTATGAATTCAGCAAGAATAAACCTTATTAAGGAAGCAACCCAGACACTCAAAACTGCTCTGTACCTTAAGTGGGTGACAGAGGTGAGAGTTTACATAGAAAAACCATTGCAGGTTGTTCAATTCTCAAATGTTCTGTGGGAAAGACAGAAAAAAAAATAGATCTAATGGAGATATTTCCAGAAATGTTTCCAAACATGCCAGAGAGACTCCAAGAAGAAGGTTATTTTGTCGGTGAGAAAAAAGCTGGTTAGTGTTATGTTTGTGGAACATCAAACATTGTACGTCATCAGAAACATACCATATACGCCATGAAGCACGGTGGTGGCAGTAAGATGTCAGAGCGTAAAGGTTGTAAAGGTAGAGGGGAACATGAATGGGATTGTGGGATATATTAGAAAACTCAGCAGAATAATCTGACATATGAGCAGAGGAAGCTTTAATTTACACAATCATATTTGTTTTTGGAGACTTATTTTGGTATTTTGCAGATTGCTTTCAGGGTGATCTTGTTTGGAAAGCCAGATGTGGGCATGTTGGTTCATGTTTTGAATGTCCTTCACTTGTTGAGTATTTCCCTTACAACTGACTTTAAATTCTTGTCAGACCTCTTTTTTCCCCCTTTCCTGTCTGGTAGGCTGATACAATCTTTCTTCTGAGGGCCTCAAACAGCTTATTTGACCAAACAGTGGCATATATCTCACCTTTACAGTCAGAAACTCATCATATTAAATATAAAATTTTTGCTATTTCAGATGGAAACAAAGATAGTAGAACCCTTTCTCAGAACAGTTTGTTTTTTTTATTAGCTTCTCATTTTTAACATCAGAAATCTACATGGAGTTGAAGCAATTTGTGAGCATAGTTATCACAATTAAGCAGATTGTGTGATGATTTGGCAGTGGACCAGGAAGGGTCCCTGTGTTTTTTCATGTTTTTTGTTTAATGAGATTTTACAAGAAGCTTAGAAGAATAGTAGATGGCTTTTATGGGAAACTAAAGCCAGGAAGCACAGCTACAATGCTTTGCAAGTTAACAAGAATGATGGAAACTTAAGTTATTTCAGAAATAAATTTTCTCACAGTTTTTTTTGTATTTTTTTTTAAGGCATTTGCTCCATGGCAACCGAGGAGATCTATGTTAGAGCCGGTGACCTGGTGATGCTGCAATGTGGAAAGTGTAAATATGATGGTACTGTAGTGCTTTGGAAACTGGAGACTGGCCAGAAAACACAACTCTACAGCAACATGTCAGCATCTGAGCAGCAGCGGCTTGGTTTGGTTCTGTATCAGGACAGCCTGGTGATTCTCAGTGCATCTTTAAACCATCAGGGGAATTACACATGTTGTACTCTCAGGTATGACACATACACTGATTCCTGTTCAGCACAATCACTCCACATATTCATTTTAACTGATTCATTCTGTCCATATCATACTTAAATCTGTCATGGTTATATTAAAAATCTATCAGCCAAAATAAAATAACCTGGAAAAAAAAGAGCTCTTGTTTTTCAAATGATGACTTCATTATAATGGAAAAAGCGATCCATGCCTGGACTCATGTGAAAATGTTATTCATAACATTTTACAAAACGAAAAAGTTCAATTTCACTAGCCTTTCTACTAAACCTCCTACTGCCAGGGTTGAACATAAACCAACACATCATGCTTCAGTCGGATGTAAACACAATGTCACCGACATCTCAGGTAGGAAATGGTCACACATCCATTTCTGAGACTTGGGGACTTTGGTGAACCACCTCCAGAGCCATTATCCACAAATGAGGAGAATTTGGATGAAACATTGGTGTACCTTCCCAAGAGTTGTTGGTCTAATAAAATTATCTCAAGAGCCAACTGGGAAATAATCCAGGTGGAGATAAAAGAACCCAGAACAAAATCCACACCAAAGATGTTTGGGAAATTGTTCTGTGGACTGATGAGACTAAAGTGGGATTGATGCGTCCTGGTACATCTAATGTAAAGCAACACTGTGATGATCTGGGTCTGCTTTGCTTCTTCTGAGAGGCATGCAAATAATGAACCAATCATGAATTCTGCTTTCTACCAGAAAATCCTGAAGGAGATGGTCGGCGATTAGATTGTGACTTTAAGCTAATATCCATCTTAGTTACATAGCAGGACAAAGATCCAAAGCACACCTACAAGTTTAGTACCAAATGGCTGAGGAAAAGGATTTCTTTAAAGTGACCTATTCAAAATCCTTAAATAAAACTGAGAAATTGTCTTTTTATCTGATTTTCAAACTTGTTTAATACTCTGAAACAGCTGGAAAATAATTTTCGTCCTGACTTTGATGATTTACAGGAACACCAGGTGCCAGATGGCGTTCAGGCTTACAGTATACTCAGATTCGTCCAGAGAGGTTGAGTTTGGAAACAGGTACAATCAAACATGTTACAAAAACCAAAACTGCCAACTGAACTGCCCTGAAGAAAACCTCCCCTGCAGCACTGCTTGGGAGCTGCTGGGAATCACATGGCACAAGGTACAATAATCATCCAATTACATAACAGCAATAACCACAAATATTTAATGGTGCTTTTCTTACATTTCACTATTGTATGTATTTTTTTATTATTGTCCCTGCTTTCCCAGGAGAATGGTGAAATCTCAGATGATTTCTTCCCAAATGTTGATGTAAATAAAAGTGGAGTCTACATCTGCACCAGGTCTTTCTTGTATTCTGATCAAACATACAATGCCTCCTTCACAGTGGTACTTGATGTCCAAACAGGTATTAAAGGCCTTATATTTACCTGTTTAAGTGTTAGTTAGTCAAAGGTTGAGTAATAAATGTGTGTTTTTCTTTATGTGCAGGAAAGCCACCAACAAACTTAGGAATCTATTCACCAAAGAATGGAAAAGTTTTTGAAGTAGAGCTTGGTGAGTTTATATTATTTGCAGCATTGAGATACAAATTGACAGTTTTTTATTTATTTATTTATTTTGCATTATGCTATGTTCAAGGCAAAACAGCAGAGATTACTTGTACGGCACTCATCGATTCTAGCGACGGTTCGCTCTTCTGGTTGAGAAATGATGACTTTGTGGAGAAAAACGAAACACTTCGCTATTTCTACAACAACACGTTCTCAAAGTAAGAGCTGAACTCACATTTTTGTGTGAAATCGAGTTGATATTACAGATTGATATGACAAACGCATTAATGTCTTGATGGCGTTCACCATTTCCTGTGCTTTCCAGGAAGGCGTCATTGGATGACGTCATTTGGATGAGCTCAACTTTAGTCTTCAGAGAAGTGTTGGAAGAGGATCTGTCTGCAGAATTCAGATGTAAACTTGAAAGTGCTGAGCTCACACGTTTCGTCTCAGTTACCCTGGTTAAAACAGGTGTGAGTTTTTTATTTTTTTTATTTTTATTTTTTTACAAATGTGCATCACAGAACATTTATTTTGCTGTGGAAAATTAGTTTTGAAGTTGCTGTACTAATTCCCTGCTGTTAACTGCAGCTGGCCCTTCATATGTCATTCTAACTGCATGCGTCGCCTGCATTGTGGTGGTGATGGCTGTGATTGCTGCTACGTATGTGAAGTTTAAAATTGACGTCACCCTTTTCCTAAGAGCCAAACTTGGTTCTAGTGGTTGCCAGAGCAACACGTCAGGTGAGAGGTTTTTTTTGTTTTGTTTTGGTGCTTTTACTAGAAAAGCAAACCTCGTAACAAAATGTGGCTAAATCAGGTCGACAAAAGCTTCATTGAAATAAAAGAGATGCCCTTAGTGTCAGACAGAGAGACTTGGAATGTATAGATTTTAGCTGTGTAAGTTGGCTAATATCACCAGCACAAATTCCTATTTAGTTATTGCATTGGAAAATTTGGTTTAAAATCTGAACATGTAGAAAAAAACATTCTTAAAGTTACAAAGAAAAGAGTACTGAAGAAATAATTATCTGTAAACTGTTACTGTTTTAGTTTATTTAACATGAAATATATCTCTAAGTTAAGCTTTATATTTGATGGGCTCCAGCTTCCCTTACAGCAACGGCTTTTTCTTTGTGTTCAGATGAAAAAAGCTACGATGCGTTTCTGATGTGTTACAAAAGGACTGATGGAGGACTGAGTGAGGAAGACAGAAAATGCCTGGCGAGTACTTTGGAGGACGAGTTTGGTTACAGCATCTGCCTTTATGATCGAGATGTTTCTCCCGGTCAAGGTGAGCTGAAACGAAACACGGCCTGTTCTATAGTAAAACTGTAATATTTACCCTGCGCTCATATCCTTTTGCAGCTGTAGCCGAGGCCGTGCTGGACTGCATAGAGCAGAGCCGGGCTGTGGTTCTGGTTCCCAGCTTTCCAGATCCTGAACCAGGAAGTGCAGTGTTGAGCGCCATCCACACTTCTCTAGTGGAGCGGAAGACTCGCTTGATTTTCATAAACACAGAGCAGACAGAGACGGAGGCGTCGAGATCAGACTCGTTTCCAGAGGCTTTGCAGCTTCTGAGTAAAGCCGGGAATAGCGTCACCTGGAAGGGACGGCCGCCTTCCACCTCCTTCTGGAAGCAGCTGCGTTATCACTTACCGGCCCCACAGCAAACACCAAAAATGCAACTTTTATCACAAGATTCCTAGGATGACGGGTATGGTGGTGGCGCAGGGGTAAAGTGCGGCCCATGTACGGAGGCCTCGACTCGGCCATTGCGGGTTTGAGTTCCACCTCGATGACCCGTGCTGCATAGTTTACCTTTTTCTCATAAGCCACTTTCCTGTCTGACAACTGCTAAATAAATGCCACGAGAGCCACAAGACCTTTAAAAAGAATCCTAGGATGATACCTGACACCACCTTTAGCAGAACAAACAGGCAAAACAGACAATCTGAAAAAGACTGTTTGGAGCTCCATTTATGGTCTTGACTTGAGACTAAGACTAAATTATAAATATATTAATGAGTCCTGGATGAGTCTTCCAGCAGGACAATAAATGTACACATGCTAACACAAACATGAAGCGGCCATTACGCTTATGTCTCAAGATGTTTAATACTACAGAAAATCTGCAAATTTAAATTAGGTTTTTGCTAAGGGATAAAAACTGCATTCTATTCAATAGTCAAACATTTCTTATTGTTTATGTAATTCATGTTTTCTCTGATTTAATTACTAGTGCTCTGTTTCCTTTTGTTTAAATGAAACTGCCCTACAACTATGAGACATTAGAGGGTTTTTTGTTTAAAAGTAAGTAACAGAAAAACAGCAGAAATCAATGTGTCAATTTGAGTCATCCAAGTAATGGGATTTCATTACAATACCACAGAGTACTTGTGAACTTATCTGCCATGTGTCTTCTTGTTGCTGCATACATTAACACCTCAGCTTTTGCTTTTCGTCAGACATGAAAAGTCTGAGACAAATGAAAGGTCTTTGAAAGAATATAGACATAATCTAATGGTGTTTTTTTAAAAAAAATATAATGTTCATTTACAATTATGAATAATTTTGAATGTTGATTAGTAAAAACTTTCTGTAATAAAGTACATGCAATTTGTTTTCACCATTTACTATGATAAGTTTCTTACGTTCTACTATTCGTGCCAATCTGAACCAAAATCTTTTCAAATGCTGGTATTTATTCCTGTTGCTATGAAAGCGAGGCAGATGTTGTAATTCAGGTTCGATCCAGTTCATTGTGCACCACAACATTGTTTACTGCTGCTGGCTTTTTGCCTGCCCTCTGAGCAAACCACAACAAAGAATGTCGCAATGGTCACAACACACCATTAAAGCAAAAAACACATTTTAAGATCTTAAAAAAAAGATCTAAGCTCCTCCAGGAAATCTCATCACCTTCTTGTAACTTGGTGAAACTGCCCTGCCATTAGAGGGTTCTTTTGTGTGTGTATGTGTGTGTGCGGGTGGGAGGATGGGGGGTTTCGATTTAAGTCAATAGTTGTTGGATGTTGGTAGTAGCACCTTGGCGATTGATGCCCTTTACAAACCCTACACCCTCTCCCTTGTTGATGTAGAGAAAAGATAGCAACTCTCCCTATTTGCTTTCTTCTTCATTCTGACATCAATCACCTTCTTGCTCATCTTCAGTTTTGTTTAAGTTATTTCTACAGTTGTCTTCTGGTACTTCCCCTCCTGCACTCCTATTAAACAACAATTCATCAGAAATGAATTGTTGTTTAACGACGGATCATAATAAAACCAGCTTATGTCACAGAGCAATATGAAAACATTCAAAAGACAGAAAATATTATCGCTGCATAAAAGAAATGTATATTTTGGGTGTTTAAAACAACATGCTAAAATTTAGAGAAGAAAATTCATTTTTCTTCAACTCTTCTAAATATTGCAAAGAAAAAAGAAAAAGGCTGGATTGATTTACACAAAGCGTAAACGAATGATGGGTGATTTGAAACTTTTGCACAGCAGTGCACTGTAACATCAGATATGACTCCATGACCCTGAAGGTTAGAACATGATACTAGATGTGGTGAACTACTTCTTCAGAATAGCCTCGTCTGCTCAGACAATGCTGCTCGTCGAGGTAGGACAACAGATCATATCGATCTGTTGTGCTACTTTGCAATTTTCATTTCTGCTTCAATACTTTATGAACATAGTACAAGTTAACGCCACTGAGTTTAAAGTTTCTGCACAAAAATGTGCACATGAAACTAAATTAGTCCCCGTACAAGAATCATCCAATTCTCAGAGACTGGAGCTGTTTGTGACTCACATTTAGCATAACATAAATTACCTTCTTCTGAAAATTGTTGTTAGTCATGAGGCAAATTTTAGACTTTAGAATCACAGGCCAAACATGTCACAAAGGTATTCAGGCAGCTATGTTAGATGTAGTTTCAGAACACTAATTAATTTACATATATCCTCAAATTTATAAAAGAAAAAAAAAATCATGCTCTATTTTAAGTCTATGACATTAGACCATGAGTTTATACAAAGTTAGTGTAGGAAAAGTATTCTGATTTAGAATGATATTTCTAAATCATTCTAAATCAGAATTTGTAATTCTACTTGAATTTTAGTCATGTTGATGATTTATTTTTAAATTTATTGCATGTGAAATTTTCTGGCGGTCTCTAAATTGATTCCTATTTCTGTTTTCTAGCCAAGTCAACATAATTTGTAAAGAAGTTTGAATACGGCAGGCACTGACCAAAGCGCTGAACAAAAAGAAGTAGAAATAAGATTAAAGAAAAACATTGAAACAGGAAAGTACAATATGAAATACAAAATAAAATACATGTAAAGAAAATTAAAATAAAACTAACCACTTATATCAGATTGAAAGCTAAGAAGAAGAGGTGGGTCTTAAAATCAGAATTAAAATGGTAATCAAAGAGGATTTTCTAATTTGCAGTGGAAAATTATTCATTGATTTTAGAATAGACACAGAAAACTCCCTCATTATATGGAAATCCAGCAGATGGTAATTAAGCCATGGAAGCAAACTCTTTCGCATAACTTTAGTGCCGTGCTCACGTGACATGATCTTAAAGCACATACCTGCATCCTGACACTGTCCTATGAATTACACAGCATGGAGATGCAAAATGTGACAAGGATGCAAACATGAAAAAGCAGATCTGAATCAAGGGCTGCGTTTGCATGCAGCAAGAAGCATGAGAAACGGTGGGATGATATAGGTCAGGTTTAGAGAAGTCATTTCAAATAGGTCATGAAAGGTTAACCATAACTTACAGGTTTAAAGAAGCCCACCTGCTGCAAGAGAAACACTGCAAAAAAAAAGTTATTTTTTCCTTTTTTGCTTTTGTGCTTATCTCCAAAATGCCAAACAAATAATTTCACAAGACCAAAAAAAAAACATCTCAACACCATATCTATCTATCTATCTATCTATCTATCTATCTATCTATATATATATATAAATATATACTGTTTACATAGGAAGTGGCCACCATGTTAGATTTCATAGAAATCATGTTGAAAGACAAGCAACAGGAAACAGTGTGTCAACCCACTACGAGCGCAGTTTGCCCTTTGAAAATAATACCACAAGATTCACCCCTCAAGAGAGAGGTCGATAACGTTTAAGATGAAGAAGAGAAAATATCCGAAGCATCACTTCTGGCTGGTCATTAAGGAAAAAAGAAAAGAATTAGTGCGATGTAAAGATCTGCCTTATCTTCCACCGACAAAATCAACAAGCCTGTGGTTTTGGAGACGGAGCATGCGAACCGGAATCGTTCTCTTTTACTTTTTCTTTCCAAGTATCGCACAGGGATGCTGTGGGAAAAAACAACAACAGAGGATTTTGACAGGTACTCATTCCAGCTTTTTATAAAAGTGCCTAACGAGTAAAAGCTAGCGTGCAGGAACTTATAAACAACTGAACAATTTGGTCAAATGAGCAAAGAGAGTTTGATGCAGCTGCAAAGCTCCTGTCTGCAGATCAGCCGTTTCATCACTACAAAGCTGTGGAGGGGGAAGTCTTTGTGATGCCATGCGATCCACCTGAGAAGTCCCCTGTGAAGAGAGCCGGAGCTGACGACGGCAAAGCATGTGGGGAAGAGTTTGTGGCTAAAAATGCTGGAGCAAACAGAAGCTTTACAGGGTAACGCATGCGGTCACTGTCACAACATTCATTTTATCTGAAAGCTAGAGTTTAACTCCATTCACTAAAGTGCCTCGAATGTTGGGTTCATGTTTATATGCTGTCCCTTAAAAACACATGTTTTAATACTCTACATGCTAAAAGTATCTTGGTTAAAGCATTGCTGATCCCACCTCTCCAACTTGACCGTTCCTGCAGGTCAAATTCGACTCTGCAGGTCATCGCAAAAACCAGTTTGAGATGCTCCGAGCCTGAAGAGAGCAGCGTGATGCTGCTGGTTGACGTTGGTGGACGCGTCCCCTGCCCAGGACATGCCTGCTATAACAACACGGGTGTGGTTTGGTACAAGGTGAAGTACATACAAGTGCAAAGTAATAACCTCTCACAACACCCAGAACCACTTCCTTGCACAATCCATTCCTGGATCGTGCACAGCGACGTGCTCCTGGGTCCCAACAGACATTCACTCCTGTCTGCCTTCTTGCAGAAAAACAGACCCGTGTCCATAGCGAGAGAATCCTGTGTTGAAGACGGGGAGCTTCAACTCTGCACAGTCTACAGAGAGGACACGGGTGTATTTTATTGTGACAGACGAATAATTGAGCAAGGAGTCGCGTGGGTCTTCAGGAGGGCCGTCCACGTTAAAGTCATACGTAAGACTTTTTGATATTTCTGTTATAATTTGAAAAACCTAATCTGAAGGCGTTTCATGCCTGTGCTGCTCCATGACTGCCGCAGTGAATCACACTCTTGTTAAGATCAAAGAAACAAAAGTCTGTAAACTTGGATTTATCACTCAGCACCTCCTCAGTACTGCAAACCAGACATACTGCTCACACCTGTTCTATGAACGCACTGAAAAAACACAAAGTCACAGTTCTGCTAAATGCAATAGACAAAACAAATAAGTCTTACATTTTTGCCATGTCATTCAACAATGAATTGACAAATGCATGCAACTGCTTTCAAGCAGAAACATTTTCTGGGTCTTTTCAACATAAATGTCCATGTCCTCCCATGCCTTTGAAACAACACTCCATTTAAAGGATTACATTTTATGCATGCATCCACTTGTAAGCAGGTGCAGAATCATTTTCCAAAGGACTGCAAGAACTTCAAAAACCTTTACAGTTTATATAAGTTTAGAGTCTTTATTATATGGGCAGAATGTTGCATTACCCCCCAAATACGGCAGCGGTTTTTCTAGATCACCCAGTGAGAGACATGTTCCTCATAACTGTTTGTTTTTATTTCCCCCAACCAATAAATTAGTTTGCTAAAACAAAGAGGCGTCTTCTGCAGATAGTGGTCGACTGTTCGTGTGGTTGCTGCAGCCTTTGCTCTGCTGTGGTAGATGTGTGGTGTCAAAAATACATAAAATACACATGTTAAATATTATATATCATATTTTATTGGATAAATGCACATCATCTAAAAAAAACCCAGTACCTTCATAAACTTTTAAAATTAGGTTTATTGGTAAAAAAAAATACATATATTAATGAGCAGTCAGTCTTTAGGTCTGAAGCAGAGAGGAAGTTTCAGAAATGCAAGATTCAGTTTTTCCACTGTTAGCACGAGCGCTTGTGCTCATACTTTGTGGTTTTCCTTTTCCCACTAAACAGAGCGTACATACAGAAAGTAATGCTTTCCTGCAGTCACACTTGAATGTAAAGTTCATGTTCGTTTACAATGTAAAATATTTTCCGTTTTTTTTGTCTTGTGTTTTTAATTGTCCAACTTTATGTAGCAAAGTGTTAATAGTACAGATGCGGCAAATCTACTTCATAATAATAATAATATTAATAATAATAAACCAAAAGGTAAAAGAAGAAATAATTCTCACTATTCAACACACTAAAGGGACATTTCATAATGTGCAATGATTCAAGAGCTTTTTGGCTCCAACAGAGAATTAATTAATAGCATGTGAACAACTTAATGCATGTAGATGTTTGAATGCAGTGGCAACAAGCATAAGAACGGGGGAAGAATGTGGATCTAGGTTACCTGGTGGTTGGAGGCTTGCCAGACGGGTCTGAATATTTCAAAAACATTTTGTTGGGATTATCTATGGCTCTAAGAAAAGATCACTGAGTAAGTGTGTGTCTCAATAGGGACACACACACAATAGTCCCAATGACATATTGCCATTGAAAGTATTTTCCCTCGCATTGCTAACTTTGACTATTTTATTTCTGCATTGTGCAACGTTTACTTAGAGGTGAGTACCTGATGCTACCATGAGGAAATCCACAGCAGCATTTGAAACCACTTTTTGCTTAAACCAGCTAGTTACTTTATTGAGTTTAATGTATTTATAAAAGTATTAAATAAGCACTACCTGTTAAGAATGCTGTTATTTATGCTTCTCGGTTCACTTGTTCACCAGAGCTCTGTTTTCACAGTACTTTTGACTGTTTTTTTTATAAGAAAAATGAAACTTATCTGATCGCTCCATTTCTGTGGCTTACCAGTGCTTTACTGTTTCACCTCTGAGTTTCTCAGCCACTTTCATTTTTTCTACATTCTCCACTTGAAAGCGTTACCTAATTTGCTGGCATGATATTTGGTTTTTATTCTGAGACAAGTAATCTGGAACTTTGCAGGAAGCCACGTTCCAAACGGTTTTGTTGTGTTAATCTTGGCAATCTGAGCTTCAGCTCTTACAGTTTGATGGAGGATTTCCAGATTCATAAAATATAATTTCCTACTCCAAAGTGTATCAAAATATTTACTTAAACTAACAGACTGTTAGCATTTGACATTTGTCAAACGCTGTGATAACCCAAACATGAGACACAAAAACACATTTTTGTCCTGTTAATCCAAACTCACATAAATATGACTTATAGTTATCTAAAAAACATAAATACTGTTTCAAAGACCAAAAAAAGACATTCTCACAGATTTTTTATGACTGAAGAGGGAAAGTGGAGGACTGTTGCTGTCAATTAGATGCACTAGATTAACTGAACAATCAGTAAATGTGAACATTAGTTCAGCACTTTTAAGGATGAAATTAACAATAGCCTTACATAGCATGTTGATTTATTTCTTTTTGCAATTTATAAGTAAGAGTTTCTGTCTATCATAGCAAAGTTTGTATCTGAATAGCATAACATCTTTGAAGTACCATGTTTTGCAGAACGAAAATATGACTTTATTTCCTGTTACCACAGGGTTTTCAGAAGCAAACTCTCCTCCGGTGGTGAAGTATCCAGCAGTAAACATGACTGAGGAGGTTGAGCTTGGTAAGTAGTTGATGCAGCTATCTTGACTAACATCAAAATCCTTTTTTTTTTAGTATTTTTTAACCACAAATTTTTTTATTTACATGATATAGACTATTTAGAATAACCCTGCTTAATTGATAGCATTTTATACCTGTACATCTCAAACAAATTGTTTTCTGTTTCAGGTCAGCCTCACAACCTAACGTGTGAGGTAGACTTTGATTTTGAGGTAAAAATTTCTCGAAAAGTCGAGTGGTTCATGAATTATGGCGGCGATACGTACAACAAGACCCTGTTAGACACGGAGCAACATCAGTGAGTGAACAAGGGCACTTTCCACTCACAGTTTTGCTTTGAAATGGAAAGTAAGTCAATGTTCTTCTACATTCCAGAGAAGTCTTGTTTTCAGAGATCAAGGTTACGCAGACGTACGCCATAAAGGAAGTGACGCCTCAGCACCTGAAGCACGCATACACCTGCTTCGCCAGCAACGCTGTGGGAAACGACAGCGTCACAATGAAACTTAAGCAAAAAAAGCAAGGTGTGCTCCATTCGTTATGCATTTTCAATTCAGTGTTTGAGCTTTTAAAATTACGCTGTCGCTCCAACAGCTGCTTATGAGAAACGATAACCGAGTCAGCTGCATCGGTATGACTGGGTCCTTTGGATATTCCGTTTAGTTTCCTTAAATAAAACTCGTGTGGGTGTGAACTGATGAAGCAAAAACTAAAACCACGTAGATTTACAGTGGCTCAGATTTTGATTGAGAAGACAACATAATCATATCAGCCCAACAACAGAATGATGCTAACAGGTAGCCGCACCAAGATAAAAATGTTATTGTAAATTTTTTGTCTGGACAAAAGGTTGCAGTAATTGTATTTTCAACTATAGTAGATTATAAGATTTAAAAATATATATATATAAAAATCTAATTTTAAGCCAAACTTACTCTTTTTTTAAATTATTATTATTATTTTAGAAAATGTTCTCCATTCTCACTCAGTCCCAAAGAGGCCAAAGTTCAAATCATTTTGCAGCCTTAGTTGATTTTTTTAATCGATTATGTTTAATTTTAAAACCTTTAGTAAAAATCGATAATATGTCAGAGGCTTGTTCATTATGCTAAAATAAATATTGCCTTGTTGGGGTGCCAGTAAGAAAATAGTCCGTTTATCTGATTGTGTATTGTAGTAATTAAGCTACACAGCAATGCCATTTTAAGATGTGTGTGTGCCTTCACTCCAGGAAAATGGCCATCACTGGTTGGGTATCCGTTTGGCTGCTTTCTGCTGGTCATCAGCCTGGGAATCATCCTGCATGTGAAGTGGGTGGAATTACAACTCATCTTCAGATCACGCTTCCAGTTTGGAAAAGATGATGAAGGTCAGAAAACACGCACACACACACGCATGCTACGGCTAATTTCATTGAGAAGATCTGACATTATGAAATCTCATGTTATTTTATCAGGCAAATCGATGCAGTTTTCTGATAATACACAGTAATGTTGCTTATGGTAGAAAACAAAATTAATTCCTACTTTAATATTTATTTTTTTCTCTTTTTTTTACCTTGCAGAGAAGGAATTTGATGTTTTTGTGTCATATGTGTGGACTGGTCCATCAGCAGAGGCGGTAAACGGTTTGACCATTTTCTCCAGGCCTTACAGTGATGCAGGAGGTATGAGCCGATATGGGTATCATTGTTTGGATTTAACAGAGAACAAAATAAGTAATGATTTGTCTCCTTCGTATAACAAACATAGAGATGCAGAGCCATGAGGAACCGATAGAAATGCTGCTGCCCCGGGTGTTAGAGGACCAGTGGGGGTATCGCGTCTGTCTGCTGGAAAGGGACATTCTCCCAGGAGGAGGTAACAGCATCAGCTGTGTGTGTGTGAGTGTGTATCTGTCTCCACAAATGTTTTCTTATTAATGATCTGATTTTGGTTTTACAGCTTATACAAACGATGTGGTTCTCACTATAAACAGAAGTCGAATGCTCATCTGTGTCCTGTCAGCTGAATATTTCGCCAGCAGCAACGCAGTGTTTGTACTGGAATCAGGGGTCAAGGTAGGCCGGCATATTTCAGAGGGGTTTCTATCTCTATAGCTGCTTTTGGTTTCTTTGAGAGTGTGCTACAGTGGAAACTGGAAAACACAAAAAAAAAAAACCACGCAATTTTTTAAAATGTTAATTTCGGCTCTGTTATCCACCAGATAACAGATTCACAATTAGTCAAAAATGGATGATGTTTTTAAAAGGATAGTTTCTATGTTTTCATAGAAAGTTATCAATTATGAGAATGCTGCCCTTTAGAAACTGGACAAAATAGTTTAAGAGCAACTTTCTTTTCAATACTTTGATTTCATTTAGTGCACAAATGCAGCTTAGTGTGGATAGGCCTGAAATATACGTGACATTTTTTGATTACAGCTCATAGCCAATGATACAAGGATGAAATGCTGAAATTGGTAAATTTGTTCAAAGTCTGATTTATCAGTTGTATGGGACAAATGATAAATCATGTTTTGAGATTTTGCATTGCACATAATTAAATCCACCTAAGTTGTTTTATTTACATACTTATGGATTAAAATGTTTTTGCATGTTTGTTTTTTTAATACCAGAAGAAGAAACTCAAGCCAGTACCATCCCCACTGCTTTTCATTCACAAGAATCTCTAGTTCTTCAATATTTTCTACATAATAACCCCTCTGCCCCTAAAAACTTTGTGGGCTTTTATAGGAAGAAAAAAAAACACCATAACTCTTACGAATCCAGTTTATACTCAACCTGACAGCAATACAAAAACAGCTTGGTTTCATTTTGTGGCTGTTTTGATATAAACTGAAACCGGTACCGGTGCAAGAAATAAAGAAGCTCAATCCACAACAAACCACAAAGAAACCCCTGTAGTTTCTGAATGCTTCAGTTTACCATCCTGATTCACTAGTGAAGTCATTTTAACCCGTGATTCATGTCTTCTTCCACATCTCTAGGCCTTACTGCAAAACTCTGCCCTCAAGATGCTCTTGATTTGGACCAGAGGAACTTCGGCGTCCTTCATCCAGCCAGAACCTCCACTGCCCAAACTGGTGCAGAGAGCCTTGAAGGTGCTTCCCAGTCTGCAGTGGAACACAGACGCACCTTCCAGGGCCGCCAGGAGCTTCTGGATTTCTTTGCGGAAAGCCATGCCAGCTGACGGAGCGAGGCCGACTTCAAGTGTGCAATGTGAAGCCTGAGGTGTGGGAAAAACGTTTCCCCGCTGGAACTCGACTCATTATGCGTTAGTTTTCATAAACCTGCGTCACCAAAAGACCGTATCAGAAAGCTAAGGCTGAATCTGAACAAAGAAATGTGTGAAGAGCTGTTCCGTGGTGACGCACATGCAGATGTACCAAGTGTTAATTTAAAACGCTGGAGGGGGGAGGAGGGGTCATTTTCCATCTGTAGGATTTTGTCCGTTTCATCAAATTTTCAATTCTTCAGTTTATGACTATGGGGAAAAAACCCCCGAGCTATTAAATGTAAATAAATATGTAATTTATCATGATTCGTCCTACTGCTGCAATAAATAAATAACCAATATTTTAAAAATTCATATTCACTAGACATGATTGAAACAAAGACTACGGCAATAGGTGTTGATATATTTTATTTAGAGATGTCAGAATGAATGGCTCCGTAATCCACAGAAAAATCAATCAAAACTATACATTTTGGATAATGAGAAAAGACACAAAACATGTTGGTGAGTTATGATATTAAATTCAAAAGGAAAAACAGTTTGGGAAAGTACCTAATTTTAACAAAAGTGCAACCAAGAAAGTGAATATGGATACGATTCGATGTTTAAATATTTGACAACAGAGAACATTTACTGTAAGCGCGACAAACTGGATTTGGGCTGCATGTTTGACAGGCTGAATGAGGCAGAAATGAAAAAAAAGAAGTGTTCTCATACGTGAGGGAGCTGGTAAAAGCAAAGGGCTGTAAAAGTGAAGCTCTAAATTTAAAAAAAAATTTAATCTGACAAAAATAAAATAAAAACGTACACTTAATAATTTAACCCACAGTCTAGTTTGTGGATTAAAAAATAAAACATTGTCACTATGTATATTTTTACACCAACATCAAACAAGCAATAAGCTTATTAGGATAAAACCAAACCAGCGCATGGAGGAGGGAACAAAAACGGCAACAGCATAAGGGCAGGAACTATCCCAATCATCCAATTAGCCAACAAAACAAAAGCAACACATAGCGAAGAAAAAAAAAGTACAATTATTTTCTGGCCAACTTATCCCTTTGTCATTACCACTCCACTTCTCTGGAGACAAGAGGCATCTGGCTAAATTTCACCTCGAGTTAAGATCAACCAGCTGTGGTGAGAAGCGTAGACACAAGGTAGAAGACTGAAAGTAGCCTTCACTGCTGTGCGCCGAGTTGTACAAACCGAGGCTGCAGCGACAAAAATGAGAGCCTTCGTAGATATCTCACAACGTTAACAAGTATAAAAATGTCATTTAGTGACAGAACTTTGTGGCAGTGATTTACTACTTGTCTGAGTGGGCCTTCAGCTTCCTCTCCCAGAGTTTCTGATTATCAGAGAAGCCCTGCTTGCCCTTGTTGAAGGAGTTGGGGCCTGCAGAGGTTGGGGTCTCTCTGAAAAGATAAGTTTATCATCTTAGGTCAAGTTAAAAAAAAATTAATACACAAAAAAAAATCTCCCTCGTAAAATTTTTTTTTTTTCTTTTTGAAAAAAAATAAATCAAAAACTCATTTACTAAAACAAAAACAGGCAAAATTGTCACAGCTTTTGTACCTCCCAATGTTCTTCATCCTCATCTTTGCTTCTGGAGGCATTTCTTCTGGTTCGCTCTGCACAAGGGGAAAAAAGAAACTAACATCAGCTACTTTTCATCGATTCCACTCCATATGACGTTTTTTTCTGATCGGGTACTTGCATCATCATCTTCGTTAAAAACTGACACCAGCTTTTTTGGAGGAAGTGATGGCACAACCTCCTTGGGTTTCTACAACAGGTCAGGGACAGAAATAAAGTAAATCAGCAAAGCAGCATCACACTTCCTTGTTTTGTAACGTGACAAAAAGACATGCTCATATTCAGTAAGAGTCAAGTACATTTAAAACATTTAAAAAAATGTAATAATTAACCAACTTTAGGTTGTTCCAAAAAACAAGCACATGGGAATAGATGCCTTTGGGCCATCTTTATAACCCAAAGGCATCAAAATTTCCATGACTCAGACCTTAGTGTGTTCATTTTAAGGCTGTTCTGCAACTACTTTCAAAATACTATCTGCACAAATCGTGTTCTGTAAAGACATACTGCTCAACACTTACCGTTGCTCCTAGTTTGATAGAAATAGGGTTTGATTTATTCGCCATTTTACTGCCCATGCTGAAGCCAATTTTGGAGGTTTTGCATGGTGCTGGTTGGTCTGCTGAGGACTCGTCCTCGTCTTCAGGGTTAAGATGCTGAGATGTGCGTTTGACAGCAGTCCCATCTCCCCCCCCAGTGCTACAAGAGACAGGCTTAGTTTTCACTCTGTCCTCCTCCTCCTGTGGCCCTGCTTGAGGCAAGACAACTCACCAAGGTGAACAACTGCTTTGTGGGATCTGGGAGTGTTCAAAGCTACAATTTAAGTTCTTATTTGCTTAGAATTCAGATCACAAGTCTTATTTATGAACGTCACAGTTAATGGAAGTAGCTGATAGAGTTTATACACCACATATAAAGCCAAGGATAACACTAGTACAACTGCAGGTATTACAAACTAGATGAAAACATGAATTGATACACTGAAGTCACTGCAGCTGCCATCTTAACAGTGACAGTGCTAGTCAAATTATTCTAGAATAAAAGGTTAGTTTCTTAAAAACATATTTCAGATGCCTTTAAACTTGATCATGCAGGCTTTCTACTTTATGTCAAGGTAGTCACAATGTAGTGACTACCAACACTACATAGCAGGCAGTGTAGGCAGATTATTTCAATGTCTTTTCCCTGACTAAGTAAATGGTTTTTGATGTGTTGGGGGAGAAAAAAAAGAGCAAATATGAAAAATTATATTAAAAGGTCTATTTAGGATTTGTGAAAATGAATGCACATGAATATCACTACTATAATCCAACATAAACAGATATTCTTAAAAAACGCTAATTATTATATTTAAAATACTACTATTACTACCGACGCATGGTTACCTTAAAACAAAAATTCATAGTGGTTTCAGTCAGATACAAACCATATAGATAACTGGTTGTGTGATTTTAATTAAGACACATTTTTATCTGGCATTTAACACGAGCCAAATAAAAATGACAAATAAAAATGACAACATAAAGCCAACAGCATTCAAAGCTGAATAAAGTTGCTTCTTTTATTATTTTATCTAGCCATAAATAAATCATGAAGTAATTTAATTGTGTCTCCAATTCCTCTTGCATCAAGAGGTTTACCTTGTAACTGCCTGTGCTAAGTTAGCTCAGCAATTTTTTAGCTTAACTTAGCAAATAACAAAAGACTACCGTTACCCAAATTCATGTAAATGATCAGTAATTTTCTTCACTCATGGTTTGTAGCCTCATTCACACACTTTAAGTAACATTATTTGTAGCCTTAATCCAACGTTAGCTTTAGCTGGCTACTATCAGTAGCCAGCTAAAGCTAACATGTAAGTTCTCTCGTTAAAGTTCACAAAACGTCTATTTGTAGGACGAGCTTCTTTTAAGCAAATGAGTAGCACATCAATATACTATTTAACAGTTTTTATGTGTTAACTAGATTTTAAACATCAAAACAGCACAAGTATCACCTCCGTCGTCGGAGCTATTTTTCCTGTTAGGCCTGTTATCCGCCATCATATCTTTCTCTGGCATCTGCCACTAGTCTTTATTTGGCGCTGTTTGATTTATGGACTTCACAATGTTCGCAAAATAGAGACGAAGAAGAAGCATCAGAAGGAGGAAAAAACACAAAAATGATAGCAAGCTAACTTGTAAGGGATAGAGAGAAGCAGGTAAGAAATATTCAGTTACTAAGTTAAGAAAAAAGATTATGTCAGAGGATCAGTTTAAATATTATATATATAAGAAATTAAGACGGTAACGGTATTCCAGATTGCTTGAAAATACTGTCAGTGTGTTGTGTTAGCTACCCTTCGTTTTCTGTGGCACTGCTATCTTAAGGTAGCATACGAATACTATCCTACATATTAATCCACTGTATTACCAAATAATGTCGCATAATTTCTTTTTTCGCTGGTATTTTTTTTAAATCCACCCATGGGGTTGAAATGTTTTACAACTTATTTTCTTGAGCCTTGAAACGTCACCTCTAATCGAAAAGGTTTCTTTGATGATTGAGTCATTACAGGGAAGGAATTCCTATATTTCTGGGTTTGAATAGAACTTGAAACAGTTTAAAGTATTTGGAATTAATGTATTTAATGCTACCACAGGCTTCAGAGTTAATTACCCTATAACCAGCATATGTAAAACCATAGGTATATGCCCTCTGTTCTTGCATTTATTTCTGATGTCTTTATTGTTTCTCTTAGGTTCTTTTTAAAGTTTTTAGTTAAACAATGTACCAGTCGGCATGGGACAGGCCCTGTGTATATGCTCCCGTGGCTCCATCACCATTGATAACAAAAAGTACTACTTTGTCCAGAAACTGGATGAAGGGTGAGTTGACTTGATTGTGTTGCAAGGTTTCATGTCCCCTGCTGTACAACTTTATATTTATTGTAGTGGATCTTACTGTAAATCATGAAAAATATAAGCTCTGTCTTTTACACAGCAACCCTAATTAAGGTTGGGGTTTTTTTAATACAGACTCTTAACATGCAGGATTCACATTACCCCCCTTTTAATATCATGCTTCAACTAACCGCCTTTCTCTCTGTCAATTCAGTGGGTTCAGCTACGTTGACCTGGTTGAGGGGGCAAAGAACGGACAGTTCTACGCTCTGAAGAGGATCTTATGTCATGATCGCCAGGCTCGCCAGGAGGCTCAGACGGAGGTGGAAATGCATCAGATGTTTAATCATCCCAACATCTTGAGCCTGGTTGCATACGCCTTCTCTGACAGCGGAGGCAAGACGGAAGCCTGGCTACTTCTGCCTTACGTTAGAGTAAGTCGATGCTGTAATTTGGACGACGAAGGAAACTTGCCAGACTGTGACCCTGTTGTGATTTGTTTGTTTGTGAACAGAAAGGAACCCTGTGGTCTGTCTTAGAGAAGCTAAGAGACAAAGGGAGCGCAATGCCTGAAAACCAGATTTTGAAAATATTCTGCGGAATCTGCTGTGGTTTGAAGACTATTCACGACAAAGGCTATGCCCACAGGTAACGTCGTCCAACTTTCAGAGATGAGCTGAAAGTTGTCTCTCCATGTGCCACAACACAAAGCGCAAGTGGGACTATGTAAAAGATATGATCACAGGGGGTTTCCATAAAGAAATACAGATTGGTTTTACATATATTTTAGATGCAGTTGTTTTAAGTAAATATTCTTTTATTTGGTCCAAGAAAGAAATGACCATCTGCAGAAACAATTATGCAAATAATTATTGAAGAAGGACATCATGGAGGGACGATGTGAAGAGCATCTACGGTTATCTGACCGATCTGGTGCAACAGCTAATCATATCCTGTGTTTTAACACGCAGCCTGCCTGATATCATAACTACAAAAGTTGAGACTTATGCTCATGAACAGATTTAGATTAGTTAGTATATTAATCTGGTGCCCAATCTGCTCGTCCATCACAGAAAAGCACGAGGAGTGATTAAGGCTTTTGATTATTCTGAAAACATAAGTGTGATAAGAGTGACGTATATAAATATTAGGCAGCACTGCTTTGTAAAAATGTTTAAATTAGCAAGTCTGCTGATGTGCTTTTTCTTTTTTTGCCAAAACATTCTAAGTTTGTCATTCTTACAGAATTCAGCTTTCAGTGTTTCTAATTTTGTGACTGACTTGCATGTAAAAAGCCTTCTGATTATTATTGTCCACCATTTGTGTCATTTTATTTAATCTGACAGGGATCTGAAACCCACAAATGTTCTCTTGGATGAGGAAGACCGGCCAGTTCTAATGGATCTGGGCTCAATGAACCGGGCAAGAATTGAGGTAAGAGTGGACATCTGTGGAAAGTTGGAAAATCTTTACTTATCTATTGTAAATATATTCACATGGTGATGACCGCCTATAAAATTACGAAGTTAATTCGATGTGATCAGCAGAGTGTAACACATATTGTCACGTAGACACATATAGTCACTGAGAGAGAAGTGTTAAAACATAATATATAGTAGCCATTGATTCATAAATGATACTGAATTTATGAATCACAGTGGTCCACAACCTTTTTATTACCGCAGACCAGTCAAGACTTGGAAATTTTTCCGCGGGGGTCGTGAACGGTCAGATAAGGCTTCTGCATGTCTGTGTTCCCGCTAAATCCTGAATATGGGTGTTTTTATCGCAGCCTGTGGGGTTTTGGGGTTTTCCCTGACTAGGAAGGAGAATACAACCTGTTGAATGTGACAGGTAGCCAATCAGAAAGCATGGTGACGTAAGAACAGAGGGGAATCCCAAACAGCTGCAACTGAGAGTCTGGTGGATATTGGAGATGATATGTGGAAATGTTTATTATTATATGTAAAGGTCATTATTATTTATGTTTATTCAGTTAAAAATGTTAACTATGAAAATAGAACGTCTCTTTCATCCACCGTCTTTTCTTTTTGTTACGTTTTTTATCTCTTAAAATGTCTCCACAAACTATCACTATTATTTCTACATCATCACCCGTGTTTGGTTATTCTAAATTCCCGCTATGTTGGGAGTTTTGTGGATTTTCTCCTGGAATCACAATGTTTGTGACTGGAATCGGTTCGTGTTGCACCTGCCGTGTGGCTGGAGACACGAACTGATCGAACCTGCTGTACTTTTATCAGCTCTGTGGTCACAGAGGTTTGGAGAATCGGCCGACAATCCTTAAATCTTGCCATCTAAACCAGACTTAAGACTGACGAGCTAAACTCATCTCCACTCCACCACTACCCAAACGCTGTGACTCTGGTCGCTATGGTAACGTTTACATATCCCTTCCTAATAAGATACAGATGCGCCACAAAAACAAACATTTTACTTTTGTGAAAATTTTAACTCACGATAACGACTAACGGGAGCCCTGAGCTTGTTTCTCTGCAACGAGACGGTTCCATCTGGTAGTGATGAGAGACAATAACAGCTGAAGTGTTGCTTATATCCACGACCTGCTTGGTCTCTACGAGGCGAAGCAGTTTGAGGCTTCATTAGCAACCGGTCACCGCATGTTATGCAGAACGGCTTGTAATGTGGGACTCACCTACCGGTCTGGGATAAATCCATTCTCCTGTCTCTGGGCCTTTTCCCCTTTGGAAAGAAACTTTCCAAAGACATCTGATCTGTTTCTTACTCATTTTGCTGCTTGTGGGCTCAGTGTTGATGCGCAAGTAACCGAGAGAATCCAGTTAAAGGATTTTCAAAATAAAAGATTCTCCAGACTCAAATAAAATGGAAATATTTAATTATTTGTTGTGCGGCCCGGTGCCAATTGGTCCACAGACCGGGGTTTGGTGACCACTGCTCTAAGAGGTTTTCTTTTTCTAGAAAAGGTTCTGGTTTTTCACCACTAGGTGGCAGCTTAGCATTGTTGATGCTATTAAATCTCTTCATAAGATGAGGTTCACATCCTAACATCTTCTGTCTTTCTGGTAGTTTTTCTCAGTGCAGCCATTGTACATGTATTTTGTTTTCAAATCAACAGCACTGTTGTTATCTATTAATTCAGAAAAAAGCATTTCTCTTTAAATTCATAACTTGGATGTTCAGAAATGGTGTCAAAAATTATATTTTAGTTTTATTTGTGCTGTGAACGTTGAAGTTTATTCACTTTGTCAGGACTTTAATATTTATTGATCTATTTTCTTTTTTTTTTTTTTGAATAGGTCAGAGGATCCAGAGAAGCCATGACTGTACAGGACTGGGCGGCCCAACGATGTACCATTTCCTACCGAGCTCCTGAACTCTTTAACGTAGAAAGTCACTGCATTATAGATGAGCGTACTGATATTTGGGTAAGACATCTTCCTCCCTGTTTTGAGCAAATTGTCCAGTTTTTATTTAATGTATTTACCTCTGGATCTCTGATGCTTGAAAAAATCTTTCATTCTTTTTCTGTGTGTGTTTCCATAAACCTCCAGTCGCTGGGCTGCGTGCTGTACTGCATGATGATGCTGGAGGGCCCTTATGATCTGATCTTTCAAAAGGGGGACAGTGTCGCTCTGGCTGTACAGAATCCAGTGACCATCCCTTCAGCTTGTAGGTCAGTATTCAAACTGCATCAACAATGAGCCCTTTCAACAAAATTTTGTAAGTTTTGTAGCAGTTGTTAAGCAAAATGTCTTTGCACTTTTTGCATTTTTCATTCACTACTTCTGTCCTGTTGCTTATGAAGACTTCTTCCAGCAAAATAACGACGAACAATATTCTTGTTGTTTGTGATTTAAATCTAAACTATTAGCTCAACACTTTTATCACTGGAGGTGAATTAATGTTTTGTGCGTCTGTTTTTGATTCAGTTACTCCAATGGTCTCCAGACGCTGCTGAGCTCCATAATGGTTTCCAATCCCCAGGAGCGACCAGGCGTCGGCTGGGTCCTCGATCAGGTACAGGACCTGCAGAGCCGCAGTCCAAACACTCAGACCAATATGGTTTGACTCCTGCGTGGTGCACTTCATGTAGAGCCATGGACACTTCACCACGTCAGTGTATCTTCGCTTAGTTCCACGGTGAAATCTCACCTTTATTTGTTCTGTTAAAGGGTAAATTGTTTTTTTTTGTTTGTTTGTTTTTTAATCGTGACAGTTGCTGTCTAATTCATTGCTTAATCCTTTTAAAGCAAAATTAAATAAATGCCTTAAATTGTTTCACACTCTGAAGTGCAATGCATTAATATGTCATCGGTATTAGGATAATTTCACTTTATTTCCTTCTTTATAGCTGTTAAAGGGAATGAGTAGTTCATGTTTTTCTCAAATGATCTGCATTTTATTTTACCTCTTGAATAGATGTGGGAAAAAGGGAGAGGGTCTAGCTGGGTTTACC
Organism: Micropoecilia bifurca; assembly: GCA_903067075.1. Classification (NCBI taxonomy): domain Eukaryota; kingdom Metazoa; phylum Chordata; class Actinopteri; order Cyprinodontiformes; family Poeciliidae; genus Micropoecilia; species Micropoecilia bifurca. Next base: position 32,597 of record CAEGAF010021500.1, on the reverse strand, counting down.
AGAAAGCAGAGAAAATCATTCATCATGTTATATCTTGTTGGCTTTATCTGTTCTGAATAAAATTAATCCAAACAGACATTACGTACAAAGGTAAATTTTGAGTAAATGGCTGGAGGATTTAGCTATTCACACCTTAAAGGTTGCCACTCTGTCCTCCTTTTTCCAAAGCTAATCTGGGACAAATGCTGTATATTTAGTACCTGCAGCTTCCTGACCTGCTTCAGTAAACAATATATTGTAACTTTTGGGCACAGCAATGCAGAGGCTGCATTTCCATTCCAATGAAGCTGAAATCAGCTTCATTATAATAGTGTTTTAATCAAATTAGTATTTACCATTCCAGAATTGCTTGTGTTAACTATTGATTTCCTGAAACGTGTGTGTGTGTATGTTTCACACTTTAGTTTTCTCAGGGTATGCTTACATAACAGAAGATCCACACTAGAGGATTACCAAGGTACCAGGAAAAACAAATGTTTTTGGCAGTCATAATTAATTTATTGCTTTTGTGACTGTAACCCAGTAATATTTTGACCATGAAGAGTCAAATTGGCTGTTATTTGACTTGTACAGTTGGAGTTTATTGACTTTTTGGTGTAAAAACATCTTGTTTTGATGCAACGGTTGGTTTCAAGCAATGACTGTAAAGTCTTGTGTTTTTGCAAATTAAAACCTACTTTAATGTTGCTGGTAAGACAGTGCAACGATGAGTCAGTCATTTTCCGCACGGTAATGATGAGTGTATAGATGTTAAATATGTAGCATTCTATATTCTGTACACTTTGTAATAATTATGAAATAAAACTACTTCCTGTAATATGCTCTATTCTAAGCACTCCTTTCTCTGCTTATACTTTAATAAACACAAGCCAGTGGAGACCCCTGCAGTCAAGAAGTGGTGTTGCGGTGAAATACAGCGTGTAAAGGTGAGACGAGGAATGCCGGGAGGCAAGGTTTGCAAGCAGAATGTCACAGCACAATGGCTTCTCTCTGTTAAATCTAAATGGTAAAACAAATCAGAGTCTTGAAACTGAATTGTAGACTTAAGTCAAAATTTTAAGCAATCGTTGATGTAGTTGGAATAAAAGCTGCATTCAGACTTAGAAAAATGAATCTTGATTAATGCTAAAATCTTTTCTATACTCGAGGCCTCTTAGAAAACCTGAACATGCACAGGCAGAAAGTTCAAACTTCATGCAGAAAATATACATTTTGGATGTTTGAATAGAAATGACTGAAATGCTATGAGATGAGCTGCATATGTCGATCTTGTAGAATGCTCCTGTGTCATTTTAAGTTGATCTCTCCTGAAATGCCAAATGTGTAAAGTAGAAGAAAAACAAAGTGGACTCTATTTACACAAATGCACTAAAATCTGTTGCTTTATGCAAAGTTAGTTTTCAGAGTAATTGTTTCCTCCTTGCAGCCCATATCGGTTCAGGTCATGAATGTCTCACTGTGGATAATGACACTGTGATTGACCAGACAAGTTTATATGTATTACTAAATGCAATGACGAGTTTATATGTATTATTATACATATAAACTTGTCTGGTCAAACTTGTCTGGTTTATATGTATTATTATACATATAAACTTGTCTGGTCAAACTTGTCTGGTTTATATGTATTATTATACATATAAACTTGTCTGGTCAAACTTGTCTGGTTTATATGTATTATTATACATATAAACTTGTCTGGTCAAACAATTGTGCTGTAGGGACCCAACTTGTGCATTTTCAGTAACAAGACAATTCAAAGTGGTTTACATGAGTAAAATAAAAATCAGACGACAAATAAGCAAAAACATTGCAGAAGCAAAGTAAGGCAAAGCAATGAGAGGTTGAAGGACAGACTGTATAGCTTTTGGTATTCCAATTGTTATTAATCCAATACAATACTAAGTTTTTAAGCCTTGATTTAGAGGAACATGGAGTTTCAACATTTTTGCAGTTTTCTGGATGTTTCTTCTGAATTGCTGTTTCTCCATGTTTGGTTCTGATTCTGGGGATGCAGAGTAGAACTTGAACCAGAAGACCTGAGTGGAAGTTTAATACAACAGATCTTAAACGTATTTCGGTACTGCTGCTGTCAGTGTGACTAAAGATAAACGCAATGACGAGTTTTCTAGATCTTGTTTGGACATTGGTCATTTCATCCTGGAAATATTCTTCAGGTGACAGAAGACTGACTTTGTCGTCAGTCTTCTGAAGGCTCCGGTCTGAATCCATCACCACACACAGATTTCCTGCCTGTTCACTCGTTTCTATCTGTAATAACAGAAACGGTGTACTGGCTTTTGATTGTTTCCTCTTAGATCAAACATTATCCACACATTTATTTGTTCTGTGCATCTCCTCAGCAGAGAATGCACAGGTCGGTTTGTTATTAGGATTATCTGTATAGCGTCTGTTTCATACAAAGTGAGCTACCCTGGATGTAACGAGAGTTTGTCTGATTCTAAAGCAAAGCCTCCAAAGTAAGTTTAATTATGGCTTTGAACTTCTAAATACCACCTTCATCTGGCAATGAGGCAGAATTTACTGTTCATCTACCTCTGTGTACTGGCGGCGTGCTTGGAAACAAATATTAAACTGTTCATGCAGGTGGATTTACAACAGCTGCATCCTCTCCAATAAGAGAGATATTACATTGTGCCTTTGCTTCAATTACATTTAATAAAAATTCCTGCCTTTCCAGGTTCAGGCCTGCAAATGTGACCCATCGTAAATGCAGCACGATCTGCCACATGTTTACAATTTAGATGCCTTTTAGTATCCAAATGTCCCAAGAAGTCATTACTTGAAATAATAAAATCTTCTTTGGTTTTTTCCAGAAACTCTGACAAAGCTCGGACTCCCTGTTGATCTGTGCACCCACGTTCACACTCGCTAAATTGACAATCATGGTCTTCTGAAGGGCAGAGTGAAGTCCTACAACACAACCACAAGGTCAATTATTTTGAACCTAAGGACAACTGTAAGGACCAATCCAATTCATTCACAAGGCAGTTCTGTTGGTTGCACCTTGTCTTTTTACAGGAAACCGCATGTATTTCATCTGCAGCCTCACCTAAGTCCTCTTGCACAAACTGGTCTCGCAATATATAAACCATCTGCAGTCTTTATTGATTTGGCAATGAATCAATTAGTGAATTATTTAATTAGCGAAGCATTATGGGTCAGCGCAAACCTGCTCCCCGCCTGCAGTGCGTCTAAATCTTCTAAATCATGCTGCACGCTTGGAAGCCATGAGGACGCGTCTATAAAAAAATGGCCAAACAAGCCCGACTAAAAACAGAGAATTATTTTATGATTCCGGTAAAACCTTGTAAAGTCATCTGGTGAGTTTCTGTTGTTACTTGCCAGGCAGATCTTATTTCTCTAAGGCTTTATGTGGCCAGAGTCAGAACTTTTGCTGTCACTTGAGTCCAAATTGGTCTTGGCTGCAGCCGAAAGAGTAAAATATGGACATTACGTCTGCCCCGTTGAGTGGATGAGTTATGACTTGTGCCTGCGATCAGGGCGTTGTTTCCGTCCAGGAGCTTTCTGCGCGCTCATTAATTCATGGGAGTGTTTGGGTTAAAATGCATAATGAGTTCATTAAGGGGGATTGGCGTAATCAAGAAAGGTATTGCCTTAATTACTGGCACCAGGCCAGACCTATCTGTTCTCGGCGAGGCCGGCCACCCACCCCGTCCACAGAGCTCACTAATTTAATTAAGTGTACAAAGCGCTACACCTAACGTCGCCCTGGGGGGCAATTATGGCACTAGGTATTGAAAGATCTCCATCGGGGGTATTTTTACTTACTGGCAGGAGATTGCCTGTGTCAGTTAGCTGATTGCATTGATTATATTGATTTGTAACAGCTTTTCGGGTAATTTCATCTACAAAGGTGAGAGCAACACGTTGGCCCAGGAATTTTTTCTCATTTATTTATTTATTCATTCTTTATATAGACTCTGGACTCTTTTGCCAAGTGATTAGATGGAATGGAGCTCCACAATAAGTCTTTTAAAGTGGGAGTTGGGGGAGAGGAGGATCGATAGTTTGTCACATAAGGTCAGTACAGGTAGTCCAGGTTGGTTGTTGTAGAAGATTTTTTTACAGGCTGTCTCCACCTGCCGCGTAGCTGCCTGATTGATGCGAAAATGCAAGAAAATGGCTTTAAACAGAAAGCTAAAAAAAAAAGAAAAAGGAGTTGCAGCATTAAAATAGACGCAGGTCACCCAAACCACCATGAAAGGCAAAATCTTGTTTTTCTACACTTTTGCCAATGCTTCAAATAACGACATATTGCTAGTCTTATTTAGTTTAAAACATGAATATTTATTTTCACTGATTTTTAAAACCTTAATGTCTAAAAATAGTGAGTTTGACATTTTTGGCAAGAGCCTCATAGTTCAAGAAATGTGTTATAACCTTGGAAAATACAAAATGCAAGGCAAGTTAGTTTAAAATTAAAGAGATTGCTGTGACACAAGGGTTCACCTTATGGGTTTCTCTTTGTCTCTCTTTCTCTTTGTCATATGCGGCTGATTTGTATGTTGCACAACTGATGATTGTCAAAGTCTACTGTCAGAGTTGTTCCTCCAGAGTCTCCATGAATATCTTGACTACTTCTCTTAGTCCTTTCATTAATATTTTTGAACAAATCTTTGAGGCCTTCACAGAACATCTTATTTTATTATTACATTTATACTAAATGACTCATGATTACTGTTTGTTGCAGTAGATTTTATTTAGTGGTATTAGAGTAAGTTGGAGAAGTTGTTCAAGCATGCATCATGCAGCAGTTGGGTGAAAATGGAAGAATGGTGCAAATGAAATCAAGGGGTTTGAATCACATGTGTGACTAGGTCGATAAGCCCTGCCAACACTTTTCTCTGATAAATGTAGTGAAACTTTTTTTAGCGAGGGTTTTATAAAACCACAGTAACTCCTTCCCTCTCTACTATTTGTCGTGTCTACAAAATAATAAAAAAAAATTGATATTTAAGGACCCAAATCAGTTACATTGTGGCTTAAAATCCCTCTGTTTTACAATGCATATTCCTGAAGGTTGTTACACACTTTATTTCATCTTACAGTATGAATTAATTATTAGTATTAACACTTTTTCTTACCATGTTTAGAATTAGGGTGATATTTTATTTTTTGTTTTATTTTTACATAGTAACATGAACCTAACCTTACATGTAACAGTGAATGCACAGGATTTCTTATAACCTCTTCTTCTTATTGTGTGTGTGGTGGCAACAACATCTATTAAGTTGCTTTTTATTTATTACACAATTTCTTCGTTCTCTTGTTATATGTGTTGGTATAACATGACTTAGAAAATCTGGCCTCTGTGACACATTTATACCCAATCCTTTAACACATCTTAATAAGTGAACCATATATTATTTAAAAAAATGGGTTACTTACATATTTTGCAAGAATTTCTGCTTGAGGGACTGTCTCTTTTCATGTCCTTATGATGTATTTTTTGACTGAGTTTTAATGGCGGCGAACATACTGATCTGCAGAACATCCTTATCTGCAGAACATCCTTATTCTTAAGAGCTTAACCAAGGTAGTGGCCGTTTTGTCTTGGGGCTTATATATCTTTCTTTATTTTTAAATAAACAACAGGTTTGAAAAAACAAGTTAAATCTCGATTTTGTATTTTTTTGCACCAATTTAGAAGCAGTGATGTCAACCTCTGACCTAACCCCCGACCCTGCCATTACACCTGCAGGCACTAAGTCCACTTCGTTATATTTTATATTTTAGTGATTGTGTTACATCACCTGGGACAGTTACCATGACTGGCACAGTCAAAAGACCTAAAATCTTTTAGTTAAAGACCTAAAGACCTAAAATCAAAACATGTTGATTTTAGGTCTTTTTATGTTGTATGGATAAAGACACGCCTAGAAATTATGCTCATTTTAAAACTACACAAATAAAACCATGTTTCCAAAACATGTTGATGTGAACAAGGTCTAAAAAAAACATTAAAGTTGGTGTGAATCTAACTGTAAAGCCATTGTAACTGTCATGCATAAAATAAACTTTTGCTGATAGGAAAAGGCACCAGAACTGATTGAAGACCAGTGAACCCGTGTTATCATAAATCCGACCAGATCTTTTCACAAAAAATGGGGAGTAAAAGACGACCCAATTTTTTTTTTTCATTTTTTAAACCAAAACTCATTTATCCGAGCTGTGGCTGTGAATTTCTTTTTTTAATTTACACTTGTGCTCTTCTGCTCATTTAAGAAATATATATATACCACTAATGCACATTATCTTTTGCCAATTAAAGAGAAGAACTGCTGCCCGGCAGATAATTTTTAATTACAGGCTTTTAACCTTTGCTAAGCTCAGCAAAGCAAAGGAGAAGCTAATAGTTTTGATGAGCAGTTAATCAGTGCTGATTAAGAGGGTGAAACGACAAGATAATCCAGAGGTGGCGCGGCCTTTAAGGGTGACCAGAGGAGGCCAAATTAGTTGATTAAACAAGATGCTGGCCGTCCAGCACCGGGCAGGCAGGAGGGAGCTCCTCACTGGAGTGATGGATGAGGGGCTGCGGGGGAAAGCCTTTATGTCCCCTGGCTGGTGGCGTTGTCACTGAATGAGTGAAGTGGCTTCATCAATTTGGAGCCATTATCATGTCAAAAGGCGAGCGTGGTGCTCGGAGGAACAAGTTGGAGGAGGAGAGAGAGGATCTGCATACTTCAAGTTTATTCATCTTCCCCCACTCCCCTTGAGCCCCTCCTCCCGTGGTCGGCCCGTTTACCGTAAGGCTGTTTAATTTTCCTGAAATAGGGCTGTGACAGCTGTGTCATTCTGATGAGAGGAGTGGCAGCCAGTCTCATCTCATCTATTTCAGCTCTGGTACGGCCGAAACCTCCTCTTCCTCTTCTGCCTCCTCCTTCTTCTTCTTCTTGCTCCCCACCATCCGAGATGTCAAAGCTTTTTCTTAAATAAACACAGCAGTCCCAGTCTGTTAAACTTGAGTGTGTTGAGGGAGGGAGTAGGGAGGCGGGGCTGAATTTGGGTGGTGAAACGCGGGATGAGGACAAGAAGTAATAACCAGGAGCTGTTTTTTATTTCACCTCCACTGATTGTTATAGGTCTCTTTATCATCTGACCTGGCTCAATTATGCCAATTGGATATCCTGGTGACACAGTGAGGTGGTGGGGACAGTAAAATGAAGCGAGAGGGGGGATTAAATTGTGTGTGTGTGTGTGTGTGTGTGTGTGTGTGGGTGAGTGTGTTTGAGAAGGTGGATTAAAGATGCTGCAGATGAGTGTAGAAAACAGCTTGTTGGTGGAATCTGCTTTAGCGAGTATTGCTTTGCTGAAAGAAGGACAACAACTAAACATTTTTTTAGTGATGTCATTTCCACCTGTCAGTCACAGCCGGGTGCGATAAACGTGGAGCCATTATATAAATGAGATGTTGACTTGACCCTCGGTATGCATGCATGCATACAGGCGCCCGCCCGCGTCTCTCCAGTTTTTATGTAAATAGAATAGAAATCTGGTGAATTACTTGACCTCCGTGTGTCAGCAGCAACATAAGGAGACCGGCAACATCAGGAAAGATTTGTCAAACCCAAAGTTTTTTATTCACACTGTCTGATTTTTAAGTCAGACCCTCCTGTTGTAGATCAGTCAAAATGACCGAGATACTCTTTTATTCACCAAATGCCAGAACGATGAGGATTCATGCACTAAGTAGTAGTTTGACTGTAGACAAGTTGGGAAAACACAAATGATGTCATCATGGTTTTTAAGCTAGTGACTGGATAATTTAGGTTTGGTTAACTTTTGAGTTAAATGAAGCTGCGCCTGTGATGAACTCTGAGGCAGCAGCTCAAACGTGTTGCTTCCTTGCGTGGCATCAAGGGAAATTAAAAGGAATCAGCTAAGATAGCAGGAAGCAAATTGTGGAGCCCCAAAAGTATTAATATCATTGAAATGTCCCACCAACCCGAAGAAAACAGGTTTTGTGCCCCATAATCTGGTGCAAGATAACAGAGGCAAAATACTTGTGTCAGTTTGTCAATTGACACCCAAATTGTTGGACTTCAAGGGAAATTTATACTCAAAAATAAGCAAATGCATGAAGACATTTTTAAAAAAGGAAATGCAAAATAAAAACACTGGTAATCCAAGTTGTCTGGTAAGGTGGAAACGTTTTCTCAGATTTATTATCAGACAGTAAGGAGAAAAAAAAAAATCATTTTTTTTATAAGACTGCTCAAATATCTGGTTTTACACCGTAAATAACAGGTGACTGAGAGCTACAGTACAGATATGTAGCTGTTTTACATCAGCATCACCAAAGCCTTCTCCTCTTGGCTGCCTTCAGTAACAACAAAATGTTATTGAAAATTTCAATTTGGTACCCTGCATGTAAATTATTATTTTATTGATTGATTATTAACTTGTTGTTTATTGACTGTTTTGGTTCAAGAATCTGTTTGTGCAGAAAAAAAGGACTATTTTTAATTAGTTTTCTCAAAAGATCTACAATTTACCTTACTGTGTATGTTAGCTTTAAAATTAAAATCTGTTTGAATCTTGCTAGATGTAATTTTGTATTTTCAAAATGTGTCAAAAGCTTAATCCTCCTGCTGTAATGTGTGCCATATAATCTGGCTTACATATTATTCTGCAACATAAGTAAACCCAATAGCTTTGACAAGGAAAACATATCGCTTCTTTACAAAAAATATATGTTTGATATTTTAAAACTGAGAATTTTAAAAGCTGCAACCTGATGACATTATTGAAAATTGTTCAAATTGCTGATCGAACTGTGGATATGGAGTCAATTCAAGTTCCAACTGGGGCCTTTTGTGTGGAGTTTCCATGCAGTGCCATTGTCGATTTTCTTTAGTTAAAGCTGGAGGCAGTTTTGTAATTAATGCGTCTTTCCATGCGATTTCTGGTCCAGGCACTGGCACGCTCGTATAAACATAAGTTCATGTGTAACTTTCTCAAACAAGCGGGCCGGGGAACGCCTGCCTCCATGTGAACGGTACCAGTTCCTTTGATACTGTCACCCGGACAGATAGGCCCGCTCTTAACCTGCTTTTGAACCCTGCGTGCCGCACGAAAGCCAGAAACCAGTGCAAACACCTTTTCACATTAATGTCATTTTTATTTGCTGTTGTCACTTTAGAAAGCAGAGGAGGGATATATTTGTTTTGAGTCAGCGGTTCGATCATAGGTGACAATAACTAAAACAAAAAAAAATGTACAAAAAGGGACGGATTAGAAAAGGTCAACAACACTGTAACGACAAACAGAAAGGGAAAAAGTATCATCATCATCATCATTTGTTAATTACCTGAGCAGGCCTGGGAAAGCAAACATTGTTATTACAGACAAGCCCAGTGCAGAAAGAAACCTTAAACAACTACTGTGTTTAATCATGACAAGAACAACTGCTGTTCTTTGAGTTTCAAACTCCTCAGCTTGTTACCTTGCGACCACCGTTACTATAAATATATAAGGATGTTCCCGTTAAACGTTCTTGCAGTTGAGATGACTTTATGCATAAATATGCTTTTGCATGCATCGTTGCGGCTGCACCAAGTTCCAAGGACAATCCTTCATATAAAACTGGTCATTTAATTGAAATGTATTATTTATTATCCATGTCAGCGACACTGAGTGTCAGCTCTGATTAGACCTGAACCTTCTCCACGTGTCTCTGCAGTTTTGGGGAGCTGAGGTGGGAGATGAGAGCAGCAGGGAGGTGGGAGAACAGAGGTCAGGAGGTCAGTTGTTTCCCCCTGCCAGAGGAGGGGAGATTGTCTGTGTTGGTATGGGCGGGTAGACGGTGGGGGGATTTAATTAGAGCAAGTGCCTGCATCCCCCCTCCAGTGTCCTGCTCCGAATTACTGCTTGCTGCCAAGGGTTAACCAGTCTGATAAATGGGATCAGCTACACAATACCAACACACACACACACTCACACACACTTCTTCCTGGAGGAAAGGAATGAGGCCTGAATAATTCTAATAAACTATCTGTACCAAAACAATATGAGGCCAACATTTTTTTATCCTAACCAGGTTCCTAACCAGGCAGCACGCCAGTTTCTGCTCCCATGAAGTTGCATCACTTATTTGTGAGTTTGCACAAGTTTTTAGTTGAATTTTGCTTAGAAGAGACATTTACTCTAAGGTGAAACAAGCATTTTTTTTATTATTAAGATGGGGTTTTTTGTGTGCATTGAAAAGAATAGGTTGACAGGATTTAGGAACATGCAGAATTTTAGAAACAAACCATAACCAAGGACACAAAATAGCCTCTTTGAATATCTGTATTTCTTGAAAAATTCTTAAAAATCATACTTCAAAATCATGAAAAGCCTTTTAGAAAGATATTTGGGCTTTCTGAGTCAACATTAATTTAGTGATTAATAAGAAAAAGTGGGGATGATTGTACCGCTAGCAAAGTTAATTAAAGTTCCTGTCTGGATAAATAAAAAGTTAAAGGTTTGGAAAACCAAGATCCTAATTTGATCCCCTTGCTTCATTTCAAATACTCCTAAAATACACCCATAGTAAAGAAAGAAAGATAAAGTTTTTCATTTGTTGTTTTTGGTGTATTACTCAGATCTGTAAAAAAAAAAAAAAAAAATTCTATCTAAGAAAACCCAGCAATTTGCAACAAGCATTCACTCCTCCTTGATAAACACATAGCGACAGCAGAGAATAATGCAAATTGAAGAATAAGAGATAATAAAATATGGAGAGTGAGGAAACATGGTCGAGTTTTCCTCCTGAAGCCGAAGTCTATCGAATAACAGAATAACTTCAGAGTTATCTCAAAGTTACCTAACCCCATTGAAACAGGATATTTATGCCTCACACACATTAAAAAAAGACGTATCTGAATGTTTAATCTGAGTAGAAGTGTTACAAACAGCTTTCAGATATGTTCACGTAGCTTAATAATATGCCATATTTCTTGTTACAAGGCCTGCTAAAATGCTGCATGAGGGTTTGGGGCAGAATTACATAAATTCAAAATCTCACTTAATTGCACATGAGGCTAATCTTTTAAGCAAATTAACTTCTTTGTATTATTGCTAGTTGTGCCACCTCCACTGAGTAATCATTGTTTGGAGGTCGTCAATAGTCCAAACACTGGAATGAACCTTTGAGTCAGTATTTCATCAATAAGTGGTAACAGAGGCCAGTTGAGATTTGTCGATAGATGAAATTAGGTCAGATGCAAATCACAGCGTTGTGCCTTTTTTTTTTATGACGCTGAATTGATGAAAACATTTGGAGAGGTTTGACAAAGTGTGAACCATGTAAGTCCTTTAAATGACATAGTAAGGAATCGGCAAAAATAATTCTTCCACTTTGAACAAATATTAAATAGTTAAGCCGTTTTTAGTACAACTTGAATGCAAATTGGAAATTGCATAAATAGAATCCCCAGGTGAAAAAAATCTTCACACAGGTGGAAATCAGCAGTGAGTATCTTGATTTGTTTAGTTTGGAGTATTTCATGTTTTGCACCTTTTCTGTGTTTCTGATGTTTGTTGTTTGCTGCTAAAAGGGTCAACAGGGCAACTAACGCAATCTTCTCTTGAGGTGTCCTAATTGGTTTCTACAGGCTGCTGCTCCTAATGAACAACACATGTTCTGCTTAATTCATCATTGTTTTCCTGTCACAAAAACAAAATTAAAAGTGATCCTGGAAACCATCAAATAAGCTGACCAACTTAATTGTTCTCAATTTTAAGTTTTTCTTCAAAACCATAAAAACAAAAGGTTTCCGTTAAGTTATTGTAAACAATTTCTCAATGCTTTTTACAAACAAAATACATTTTTCAGTTATTTTCTTTTAAATTGGAGCCTTTTGTAATGTTGCCAAAGGTTAACATAAGATAGTTTTAATTTAGTTTGCCACCACATGTTGGCTTTTTTAGAACCAAATTTTCCAAACATCTCCTAAATTAATCTTCACTTATCATTTCCATACCTTGTTTTTTTGTAAAGTACTTAGTACACCAGCCATATTTACACATGAACAGCCTATTGACATTCACGTCTGTCTAAATATTCACAGTAGATTAGCAGTGTTTGTGATTCCCTGTTTGCGTTCGGGCGCACTGACGTGTTGAGTTTTGGGAAACGTACCAGATGTGCCAAGCTGGGGAATGACTCAATATGAACCCTCCCTGAGGAATTAGCTGCTCAATAACCCACACAGGCTGTTATTGAGCACGGATGAAGCTGCCAGTGAGACATTTGTCTTCAGCTCAAAGTCACGCTGTGTCCAACACCAGAGACTTCGGCAAGCGGATTTATGATGTCTTGCTCTGCAGTGTACAGTACGCTTACGGTGACAGGCCATCAGTCGTATTGGAGAAGTAATTCAGTTCGGACCAAGGTGGTGACAAATCGAAATCCGCTCAAAAGCTTTTCACGCAAATATTATTTTTCAAAATCAGAAGTCAGTAAATTCCATTAAAATCTTGGTATTTTATCCTGTGTTTCTCCTTTTCTTCTCTCTAACCTTTGACTTGCCAGACAGATTGAACCACTGGGATATTTATTTCTCGTGTGTGTGAATGGCAGCAGGTGATTTTTGCAGCGTGCCAGAAGGTTCGCTTTGACCGGCGTGTGCACACAGTGCCGACTATTTGCTGATTTTAACTGTGATTTCTGACAAAGAGGCTTGGCTTTCGGCTGGAGGGAAAGAGAGGCTGGATTTATAACACGCTGCAGAGTTGAAGCTAAGTTTATCTGTAAAGAGGAGGAACTGGGAGAGAACTATAAACACCCAACTGACGGAAATCTTCAAAGCTCTTGATGACTCTGAATATCCTCATAAGTGGCCAGATAATGTGTGATGAAGAGGAACGGCGAGATAGGAGGGTGAAAGTAATGATGCCTTGTTGTGGCTGATAAAGTGTATTTATCTCCTATCTCCCGTATCTATGCACAATGGGGCACTTGTATGACTGACTGTAAAACTCTGGGCTGTTAAATAGAAGGACCCATTAAATGATAATAAAAGTCATACTGGTCTGGATGCTGTTGAAAAGGAGCTTTTGTTTCCACAGTTGGACCTCTAAAAGTGAAACCGGTGATCTGGGAATCAGACTGAAGAATTGGAAAGTATTTGTTCTGAATCTATCATGGAGTCTCAGTTGTGAAAACTTTATTATGTCGTCATTAATAAGCTCAGATCTAACAAGAATGATCTAACAGAGTTGTTGAGATAAGATAAGTGAAAACAGCAATGCTGGTTTTATTTATCTTAGTTTTTTTTTTGTTTTTTTGGAAGAGGGAGGGTTCGAATTAACTTAAAATCCAGGAAAGGTACAAGTATAACAGAAAGTTCCCATTATTTAAACATTGAAAAACAAATGCAACTACCCTCACAAAGTAGTCCAAATCACCATCCCTCCACTATATCTAATTTATATGAGTTTGTGTTTTATTCTTTCATAAATGTTAACGTTGCACATGTTACCTGAGGCTAATGTGCTCTGAGGGGTAATTTTTAAACTTTTCTGAAAAGCCTCTCTTGACCTGCTCCAAGAAACACAACATCTGTCCAAACAGCAGAGCTCAAATCTACGTTTTCAGAAGTACAGCAGCAATGCAGCGCTGCTACAAATTCTCTTAAAAGGACAGTTTGTTGTTTTGATAGTAGAGTTCTGCTGCGACGCTTTGAGTAGTTAATAACTTACCTACAGTAAATGAATCTGCCAGCATCTTCACTGTGTGTCAACAGACTAACGACCAGTCGGATTGGCCAAGAGAGTTTGAGTCATCTCAAAAAAATCCCAACTCTGCCATGGTTCATTCAAATATTACTTGGTAAACCTTTAAACGGTTTTATTTCATTTTGAACATAGAAATGCTAAATACCTCAGTTTGGATTTGGAGTTGTTCTAATTTTGATCTTCAAGTCCCTTTTCCCTACCAGCTAGTATCTTTCTAACAGCGACTTCTGAAACGTCAAAACTGTTTAACTCTTTTTGTGGGGCTTTTAAAAGAAACATAACAATCTGGTAGTCCATGTTTTCACTTATATATCAAGCACTTATTTTCCAAAACTGAAACTCACTGTATATAATATCCCACAGAGTTTTAGTCCCACAGAGAAGCGTGTCAGTGATTTTAAAATGCAGTCACTCTCTAACCTAGGAAAAACAGTCTTTGTGTAATTTGATTGGTTTAAGTTATTTTTCAATGGCATAATTCACTTTGACACAAAACTCTTAGCAAAATGTAGCCAGCTAATTTATTGGCTTAAAATCCCATCTCTGTTTCATAAACTGTAAAACAATGACACACAGAGTTACTTACAGAAGGTAAGATGATTACCACTTATAAACTCTCTACAAAACCCCCATTTAAAAAGCCAATTCCTATCAGGGCAGAATCAGTGAACAGAGTCGTTGATTCTTTCGGTTGAGTTTTGTTTCCTGGGTCACCTCAGCTTCTTCTTCATCTAAGACATCTAAGCTTAGATGAGTATTGGCTCCTGATGAGCCAATACTCGAAGGGGCTCAAACTTTGTTTTTACGATGCCTGGAACAGAATTGAATCATCTATAGAATTTCTAGAATCAGAACCATAAAAAGGTGAAGCTTCTGATTTTAGATTTTTTTTTTCTATTAAATTTTGTGCATTAAAAAACAGTCAAGCAGCCGAATTGTCTACAATTTTGTTGCTTCATGGACTTGGATGCACATTAGCTGTGATGCACAGCAAAGAGAGTTTGCACAGTCTAGAGTCTATATATATGTACTTATTTATTTATAAGTAAACCCTTTCACATCAGCCACATGCAGGAAGAACTTTCTTGTCTGCAATAAACCTTCACATTTATGAATCAACCATCTTGTTTCTAGACAGATTTGGCTTTCATTGTGTAGCGTCTGTAAGCATCTCTGTTTTTATTGCTTTATTTGGTCGGGTCGCCTGGGCAACCGTGAAGGTAAACATCCAACTACGTGAAAATAATCAGCTCAAGCACGGTATCCAGGCTGAGTAAACAGCTTCATTATCTCTGATGGAGGTGCTTATTCACACCTGATGGGGATGGGAGGAGTGAGATGAGGGGCGGTGGGGAGGGGAATCAGAAAGGGCCAAAGTAGCAAAGTCAGACAGAAAGAGATTCATGTCCAGTGGGCTAAATGTCATATGGCAAAGCTCAATATTGGTTAATAAATGATGGGGACAAGGTACAGAGCCTGAAAAGAGAAGTAAAACTCTAATAAATTACCTTTATCTCCCTAATGAGACAACACTAATTTTGGTCTCAAGGTCTGGCAGAAGCAGGCTGATTTATCACATGCATTAGACATTGTGGGAATTAGTCTAATTACCACTGGGAGGTAGAGCTGATTTCCACTTCACAGAAAGCTCATTGTACACTCAGATCATTTATCACAGCCTCGGCCGCTGCGCCGCTCTCAAGGCCTGGTGGGAAAGGTGGTGCCCATCCACAATGTCCCTGAAAGCCTCGGTGTGTGAGCATGTTCCTGTGTCGTCTTGTGACACACACACACACCCACACACACACACAGGCCTTCAATGCTGACTGAATCGTGGCAAAATCGTCACACCTGGAGAGTACCAGTGACTGAGAATCAAATCATCTGGAGAAGCTGTTTTCAGCATGACAAACTGGAGAAGCTCCAGAAATGTGCTCCCTAATCACTCGACAGCAGTGTGAAATATCTCATCGGCGTGTTAAGGAAGTCAGCGGGAATCTGTGACCTGAAGGGTGAATATTGCACCGGGGCATACAAAGAGCACAAGAGCTTACCTGGATTAGTTTAAGGACAGGGCAAACCGTCTCGGAGCTGTGGTAATGATTGAAAAATATGCCTGTAATTGCTGATAAGCTCTTTAATGTTTCAGTAAACTCCTGTTGGCCGCTAAGTTTACTGACGCTTAACTCGTCGATAAACTCTGGCTTTGTAGTCGACGGCCGGCGGCCCCTTTGAACCAATTGTAGTCTCACGGTGAGAAGGGGTGTGAACGCTGAATTTTCAGCAAACTGAAAAAAAGTTCAAGAGGGCATGAGCATGTAATGGCTTGTGATAGAGGAAGGAAGAAGGCGGGAAGAAGAAAAAAACAGTTCAGATCAAAGGGAAAAATAAAAACGAACTAACTAGTGAGCTATGTATGATGACCTACAGAGGCAAATATTTCAGTCTTTGCTCCAAATTCACCTGTAAACATAATCAAAGGTGAATCAAACTGGCTCCTTTGGATGCTTCTACCAAATCACACTGGAGAAACAAACATTGAACTGACAGCCACAAGACTGAAAACTCTCACTTTACAAGGTGCAGTGACTCCCTCAACATAACATAAGGTTTAAAAAGGCAAAAGTTTAAAGTTATTATCGAGAGAGCGACACTAAATAGCACAATGTGCCTGGACTTTAAGGCTCCATCAACAAAGTAACCTCATGGCAGAAACCCAACTTCTCAACTTAAGTTCTTGGTCTCGGTTTCTGGGACAGCATGTGAAAAATAGCCGTTTGGCTAAATCCGGTACATTTGCTGAAACATTACGTAATGTGCATTGTCCCTGCCAGATGAATGGATGAAAGTTCTTATATTTTGTGGACCACTCATGAGTGTAGCCCCTTAACTTTGAGGGTGTTTTGTTGGGCGAAAATCTTCTGGACAATGATTGCAAAAATGAAGCCAGGAAATGAGAAATAGTAAGAACAGCATTTTACCTGTGTGAAGAAATCAGACCATTTATGAAAATTGTTGCATTCAGGACATGTTTTCTGCATTGCAATCTAGTGTGTTCACACATACTAAATCTAAACACCTTGCAATGATAATAAAGCTGCAAGGATAAAGAGTCTGTGAAAGGAGCAAAAACCCTCCAAATGGTAAGTGTGTAAGTTTTATAAGGTTATATCCATTATTCATGTTCCACCTTTTTTTGGGACAAACTGAAAGAAAAATGACCAGCTCCCTATGACCAGCTCACTGGTCAGAAGGAGCTGACAGGAAGAGTGCAGGTGGAGTCGGATGTGGAGGAGCAAAAATTATTACATTTAACAGACAAAACTGATCCAAACATTTTCAGACTGTACATTTGTGTTTGAGAACACAGCTTTTTATCTTTCATTTTATACAAGGAGGCAGAGCAGATGCCTGCATGATTCACCCATGAAGGTCCCTTATGTGTAATTCAGTCACTGCCAATCTATGCTTAAGGTCAGCTGTCCTTTTATGCAGCTGACCTTTAATGAAGGAACTGTGTAATATATTTTGTGTAACATATCTTTAACTCGTGCAAAATCGATTAAATGTGCAAAATAAGTAAGTAAATAAATAAAATAATATAAATGATAGATTAGAAAATTTGTCAAAGCAGACTGCAGACGTTTCCAACACAGATCCTTGCGTGAAGGAGCTTCAGGGATGTTTGATGAGAATTTGTCAGTGATGCACCATCAAGAAACATTTCTGAAGAGATTTAAGGCAACCATCACCTTCTGTCATTTCCCCAGCAACCACCGAATGAGACTCATCTTCAGCTGACGCCCTTTGACTTTTTCAGTCTTAAAATGGCATTAGTCCACATTAAGCGGGAGGCCAATTAACTTAAGGCCTCCTCTGCCAAGTCATTACAGTTTTATACGATTTGTGTGCAATTCTAGATCGTAAACTTTAATGGAAATGGTATGCCCTTAGCATGAGACGAGGCAAGGCGTTCGTATTAAAAACCCCAAATGATGGACAGATTGTTTTCTGAGCGGCCGTTTGGTGCTGAATCCGATGCGGAGGAGGATTTCCGCAGCATCTTTTCTTTGTGCCGAGTCGCTCCAGTCTCGGGAGAGTCCGACTGAACATATAAGTGCCCAATCTTCTAATGTAACCCCCGCACTTCGATACAGTTTGAAGGTGTTTGCAGGCGGGACAAGGGTTGAACATTACCTCACTCTGAATGCTTTCTGGGGGGGAGAAACGAGCGAGTAATTAGCTGATTAGAGGCCCGTCGGAGCAGCTGCGCTCCCAGCCAATCAGCTCGCTCCGGCCCCCCCGCGAGGTGGAGAGGGGCGGCTGGTCGCGAGCCGCATACCTTTGTAGTTTTAATGGTGCAGAGCGATGTGTGTGAAGTGCGCTTAAGAAGAAAGGATGACTGGATGCAAGTGTCATAAAATAGGGTTGAAATAGTGATAAGTCGTTAATGAATGTTTTTTTTTTTCTTTTTCCACCTGCTCGCTCCCAGACTAAACTGTATGAAAACGTCTCACTGACGAGGCTTCACTGTCTGCGTGCTGACGCACGGCACAGGTGCGCACCTTCTCGGCTCGTTTCCGTCAAAGGCTTCAAAGTTTCACCGCTTACCGAGGACGACAATGGAAAAGTCCAAAAACTTCCGAATCGACGCTCTCCTCGCCGACGAGACCAACCGCGGCGGTCGAGACGTTTCCCCGGGCCTGAGCAGCGACAGCCCCGGGAGCAGCCCCGTCTCCTGCCGCCGCGCCGACACCCCGTCCCCGCGGAGCGCTCACCTTCAGGCGGGAATAATCCCCAAACCGAGCGTCCTAAATTTCCCGCACCCAGGCCTCGCTTCTCTGACACCGGGCGCCATTCCCGGTATGTACCCGGCGCCGATGTATCCGCTGGGCGCTCTGGGAGGGCAGCACCCAGCCTTCGCTTACACCGGCTTCACGCAGCTGACACAGGGCTACCCGGAGCACCTGAAGGCGGCCGCCATGGCCGGATCTCTGCCCCTGGAACACTGGATCCGAGCCGGGATCATGATGCCGCGGATGCCGGATTACAGCTGTAAGTGTGAAGCAGATGAGATTATTTCCACCCAAAGCGTGGATTTTAAAAATATGAAAAGAAAACATACAAAAAAGTTCCAGGAAAAACAAAATAGAGGTTATTACTTATAATGTTTCTGAGACATCGGGGATAGTTTATTATTATTATTATTATTATTATTATTATTATTATTATTATTATTATTATTTATTAGATGGTTGGAATGTTTTTTCGTTTGGTTACTTAGGCCTATTTCTTTCTTTCCATCTTTTCACAGCTTCACAATCTACACTTGAAATAAAATTTTAAAAAATTCTGAATTAATAAATGTTTAACCTTTTATTTTTCTTACTGTTTCTTCATAATCCCAGATACCTCTTAAAAATGAGATCTGGATTTCAACGGGGTTTACCTGGTTAAATAAAGGAAATAAAATATTTTTTAAAAAATATTTTGCTTTTTCTATTTATTTAGTTTCAAAGAATAATATTTGCACAGTATTTCTTCCAGAGTTTGAAGTTGTAGTGCTCCATCTCTGCAAGCCCCTACGTCTCTCGCAGTACAGTGCGTCTCCGTTTATTTATTGCTTATCCTTGTCATATTTTTAATTTTGTTTCATTTATTTCTCTATAAACGCCAACAAGATGAAAATTGTCTTTGTGTGACGAAGTAACTATAAACAAACACCTAAAACGTACTGTAGTTCATCAATAAAACCCCAAAAGCCTTCATTGGATTTTCATTAAGTTAATGGCATGCCTGCGTTTTTATGGCCCTTGCGCCTGCTTCTGCTGCGTCCTCCCGTCAACAATAAACTGCAGTGAAGCTATTATAGTTAATGATGGCCACAGAGTGCTGGCATATGTGTCCCTGTTCCCACCCACAGCATCACAGTGAACTTCTAATGTCCTTGATGTTTTATAATTAAGAGAGGTGTCTGTGTTTGTTGCAAATATTTAGATATAAAAAAAAATGTAAATGAACCTAAATTTGCTTTGCAACCAACTTCAAATACGTCTTACACCAAAGTTGTTTGCTGCTCTCGAGACAAATAGCAAGAAGTTGCAACATGTGACTGACAACTGATGCTCTTCCTCTTCCAGCAGGCCCTCAGTCCGGCCTGTTGGGGAAATGTCGCAGGCCTCGTACGGCCTTCACCAGCCAGCAGCTCCTGGAGCTGGAGAACCAGTTCAAACTGAACAAGTACCTGTCCAGACCCAAGCGCTTCGAGGTGGCCACGTCCCTGATGCTGACCGAGACGCAGGTGAGACGGCATCATCGATCAGGAGGTTTGGCCTCTGAGCTCATCGTGCTTCAGGTTGAAAGTCTTCAAGTGCAAACACGTAAAAAGTTCTCGCTCCAGGCCGCTGCATGTTATTGACTTTAACGTTGATATGTTGGATTTTTGTGGCAAAACTCCAAGGCTTTCTTACAATTTCTAACGGTTTGTCTTGGCCTTTCACAGCCAGGCCAACCTTTGAACAGTGTGCAGAGAAAGAGTAACTGTAAAACCAATTCATTTACAGCTTTACAAAACAAAATCAATATATTGTTTTTACCATAAAAGCTTTAAAATATTGAATGGGCTTAAGTACAACCAATAATTCACACAAACATGAAACTATATACACGATTTCAACAAGGACTAGATTGTTCATAAATCCAGTCTGCACTGTTAATGACCTCCAACTCTTGAAACATTCTAGGTCATTTCTTTGCCCATAAGCTTAAAATACATTTTGTATTACATTTTACCTGTCGCAGGTTTAAACAAAGGACAGAACTTTTCTCCAAAGGAGATTTGAGCCAATAGAAAATTTAAAAAAAGAACAAAATTACATAAAATAAAATTTATCTCCCAGCAATTTCTTTACAAATTCAATTGTTTGAAGTACAGCTGTTGTCATCCAGATCTTATTTTTCAGATGTATTAAAAATATCTATCACATTCCATCCCCCCCTCACCCCCCCACCCGGCAGGTCAAGATTTGGTTTCAGAACCGCAGGATGAAGTGGAAGCGCAGCAGGAAAGCAAAGGAGCAAGCCTCTGCCTCCAGCAAGGCAGAGGGGGAGCAGCTTAGAGGTGGAGGAAAAGTAACCAGCGACAGAACAGACGAGGCCAGACGGGGTTTAAATGTGGACGGCAGACGGGCGGATTACGGGTTGGAGGACGGAGAGGATGGGGAGGACGACGAGGTAGAAGAAGAAGAAGAGGAGGAGGAGGAGGACGGGAGCCAGCATGGGTATCGCATCACCGTGAGCAACAAAGTTGAAGTATCACGGTCCACAGACTTCTTGCAGCACCGGAGCAAGCTCGGCTACGACCCCCTCAGCCCGTTCTCTGATGATGAGCTGGAGGGGGTTCAGGTAGGAGGAGGAGGAGGAGGAGGAGGAGGAGGAGGAGGAGGAGACCGGAAGATTGGGGCAGGACTGTGAGGAGACCTCAGGAAGACCCCGAATGTTACAGAGATTCTACCAGGACAGATTCTACCAGGACAGCTGCTCAAAAAGCAGCTGTTTGTGTTTACTCTAAAAGACAGTTTCCAAATCTGAAAAATATGTCTGTTTTCATTTCCATCAAGAAAGTATTTTCTTTTTTTTTTAAGAAAAAAAAAACACTAATAATTAACTCAGCACATCCTGGACTAATTAGTATCTGAATAAAATCACTTTATGTACTGTAAACTTTGTAGCATGTGAAGAAAGTGAGCTTTTATCATCCTGCAGATCTGTCACTTATTATTTGGCAACATCCTGTTTGTTAAACCTGCTGACAGCTGGAGCTCAACCCTGATAAAAACACACTTTCTGTAAATGAAGGATGTAAAGTCACTCTGAGGACAAACAGCTTGTGCTGCGTTCAAGAGCCACAGAGGTAAAAACAGGTTGCATGGTACTGCGACGTGAACGTCACGTGTTTTAATGTAAATATCACTGTTTGTCTGTCATTGCTAACGTTGATAATTCTGTTCCTGTCGCTGACATGCAAGTGAATGAGTTTAATTTATTTGAATGGTTGCAAAGATTAATTAGAATCGTATTTATGTCAAACTTATCTGTGGTACAACTGTGAAATAAAAAAAGCGAAAGCAACAAACGACTGGAAATTATTCAACTGTTTTCACACTCTCTCATTCATTATTCATTGGTAAACAAAATAAAATAAAATATAAACCTGATTGTTTACAACTTGTATGCGCCTGTTAAGTCACACAAATGTCAAATAGAAATCCTATGTTTGTTTGTGTGTAGACTGTGCCTGTTGTAAAAACTCCTGCTGGTTGTTTCCTGCAGTTGTGTAATGCACATCAAAATTTTCACATCAGCTGCAATTTACCAAAAGGCTCCCAGATATTAATTACTAGGTGGTGTTTACTGATAGCCAAATAATTAAACTAACGAAGGGAAGCAAAGCAATCAAAAGCCTAATGGTGAGCGGCGACACAAGGCCATTTTTTAACAGCAACAGTACATTTAGCTGAACTGACTCAGACAGCTGATGAGGTGTGTTATCACCCCATGTTAGACCACAACCACATGTGAGATTGCATGATTTCACAGAAGATCTTCACTACTTTTAGCAAAAAACAAGTTTCTTTAAAAACTGGAATTGTAGTTTTTTTTATCTTGTCTGCCAATGAGACTGTGCGTTCAGTCTCACTGGTAACCCAGGATCAGTCGCAGTTCTGAATGGAGAGTAAAGGATTAAACTATCATGCAAATTTTAAAGAGTGGGAAAAGGCTGACGGAAATCAAAAGCAACCACAGAACATGCCGACAAATTCACATATGCAACATGGCTCTCACAGTGAACATCCACCTGTAAGAAATGTCCAGATTTATGTTGAAATTTTTAAAAAGCAAAAAGGTGCATAAATATAAACTAATGCTTTGTTTTGCCACTGCTTTGTCCAGTCACATCATGCGGTTTCCCTGTATTTGCACCTAAATCTGATCAAGCAGAAACAGTTCAGCTGTCACTTTCATTCCTACATGGCTGCAGCTGGTTCCAGTGTGCATCATTCATGTGTCTGTTTTGAGCTACATAGAAACAGATATTACAAAATCAAATAGTTGAATTTCCCTCTGTAATAAATGAAGTATTTGTTATTCAACTGAGTTAAATGACTTCTGCCATTGGTAAAATGTTCATAACATGTCCCTAAAAATGACAACTGAGTGTGCGAAGAAAATAATATGCACACTAAACCAGCTATATAAATTCAAAATGATACATTGAAAGTAAAGTGGGGACCCTGTCACATTCTTTGACCGAATGAAAACGGAATCTGATTTCGTCAAAATTAATAAATATCAATATTTGTTAACATCATAAATTTACTCTAATACTATGTATCAGTGATGCTTCAGTGATCTTCCTGTCACACTGACAGGAAGATCACTGAAGCACACATTTTTGTCCACACCCAGCTGATTCAAAGATGTGAATCAGTTGGGTGTGGTTACTTTCATAAAGGTACAACTTCTGATTGAAAAATGATTTACAGGAAAACAAAACAATTAAATCGAACAAAGAAGCAAACATGATTTTCAAGTCAAATTGATTATTAGGATAATCTTTGTATTCTAAACAAATTGTTTAAAAAATCCATCTGATTGAATAGTTTGCTCAGTCAAATGTCTCAGCTCCAACAAGAGGGTTTCTAAGAATATTTTTTCTTCCCTTTAACTCAAAATACAAAGAATGCCTTCATTTGCAGACTGGATTGAATCAACCACTGTGTGTGTGTGTGTGTGTGTATTTTTTTTTAATTAGGCTGATGAAAAATCATGCAAATCAATATAGCTGTGTGACTTGTCATCTGTTTGACAAAAGGCCCCTTTGACACAGAACAAAAATCACAGCTAATTGATAAGGCAGGAGAGCAATATATGGAGGCCATTGATTCTATTCATCCTGTAATTTCATCCAAATCCAGGCGTCACGTTGATTAAAAAAAATCCCTGTGCATAAATTACACTTAGTGCTGATAATGCTGTCAGTTTTCTCGACGGTCCTCAGACGAAAGTGCTGACGGCTCCATCACTTCTTTCATTTTTGAACCAATAATGCATAGTGAGCCTGTGTTTTACCATAAAAACGTTTCACGGTGTATTGAATCACTCAAGTCACCTCTGAGATGTCAGCGTGGTTACCAGAAACCCCCATTTTCACGGTTACACAAATAAATTGGCGTCTTTTTGCTTTGTTGGATTATAAATCAGGGGCCCCTTAAAATATTTACACCCCGCGGTTTAATCAATCAGCAAAACGTCGGGCTCATTACGTAAATATGAACAGATTGCGCGATCTTTTAACGTAATCACACGTATTGCTGTTGCTTTCTCAAGGCCCTGTCCTGTCACTTAACTAATGGACAAGTACTGCGGGGCCCTATAAATCCACATCTGTCCGACTTAAAACGCTGTTCGAAAGCATGAAAATGCAGCATTTTTTATACCAGTAAAGTTTATTGAAGAGGCGTCAGCGGGACGTCATTTATTGTTGCAGGAAATATGCGTTACAGGTGTCGCGCCAATTATAATGAGAATGGTGCCAATCTCGACGTCAGCGTAACCTTCAGCGCTCGATTATCCGCAGAAACACTTAAACCGAATCAACCAATAGAGAAACGTAAAGCTGAGATTCCTTGTTCTTTACATCACTGGTTCAGGGCAGCATGGCTCGTCAGGTAAAGTTCGTTGTTTTTGCTTTGAAGTTTCAATTATGTGAAGAGACTTGAAACAAAATAATTTATAGATATACTGCAATATATTATACTATATCATGCATCTGATAAGCTCATGATCCGATACGTTCATTCATTGAGTTTTCGTATATGAGTTCTGTCTGCCCTCTGGTGGAAAAATATAAGAAGACACTCAAAAACTATTCAGTTGGGGTTTTTTTAAGTGGTATTTTTAACTTTTATCAGTTCCTCAGTAACGTTCTTGTAATATATATAAATATTTTTAATTGTCACATAGATGTATTTATTTTTATTTATTGTTCCTTGAAATGTTCATGTCTTATGTGTTTTTTTTAATTATTATTCATGTAGTTTTAATAAAAATGTATAATAAAATGTTGGTCTGTTTTGTTATTTTTGTTGACTCCAAACTGATGCAGTTTTTTCTTATGTATAACAACAAAAACGTGATGTATTTATATGGGGCTACATATCAGTTAGACAAGAATATGAGGATTATATGGAAAAAAATTGACTTCATATTTTTTAAAAACTGAAGTTTTCCCGGAATACTCGAATTCAACGATTAAGGGATTTATCAAGTATATATGCGTGGAAGAATCAAAGCTTTGCTTATAACATGATACAAAACTAAAAAAATAATTAAAAAAAACACTCCCCAACCACTTTTAAAGGAGCCCGTCTGGTGACATGGGAGTCGTGGGCACGAATTATGAAGTTCTGGTCAGGATTTCTATGTTGTTTCTCCGCAGGCCTTTGGGTGAAAATGCACCTTTTTCTGCGCCGTTGGTTCGTTTTGGGTGCGTTTGGTGCGTGGGGCTGGCCGCCGCCCTCAGAGGGGCGGCTCCCTGGAGTTTGGAAGCACATGATGAATTTGTGAAGAGCTTGAAAACTTCTCTTGTCCCTCGCTGGTTTAGCTCTTCAGCGCTGACTGAAAGCGAAACAGCCTCCGCGGAAAGAGCCCGCTTGATATCCAGACAGAGCGTTTTCTCCCGCTGCAGCTGTGAACATGGCCTCCACGGAGCTCGGTAAGTAACTTCTATTCAAGCTTTGTCCCCTGATGAAGCGTTTCTCTGCCACACGCGCAGCAGAGCTATAGCTAAGCAACTAGCATTAGCCAGCGTGCAGAGCTTTTGCTTCGCTGAAACACTTACTTTAAACGAGTCTTCTGTCTCTGTCGTTGCAGCTCTTTTGAGTGTGTCGGATAAAACTGGACTGGTGGACTTCGCCAAACACCTGGTGAACGCGGGCCTGTCTCTGGTGGGGTCAGGAGGCACAGCCAAGGCCCTGCGCGATGCCGGACTGGCTGTCAGGTTGGTAGTTTAGCTGGACTCCTCGGTTGCATGAGGGCGCTTCTTCTTCTTCTTCTCCTTCTTCTTCTTCTTCTTTTTGTTCTTATTAACCTGTCTCTGCTGTGTGTCAGGGATGTGTCTGAGCTGACCGGACATCCGGAGATGCTGGGAGGCAGAGTGAAGACCCTGCACCCTGCTGTCCACGGAGGCATTCTGGCCAGGAAAAGCGCCTCTGACTCTGCAGACATGGAGAAACTGAGATACAGCCTGGTCAGGTGAAGAGGGAACATCTCCAATATTTAAACACACATCCAGTCTTTTATTTTATTTTATTTTTTACCTTCTACAGTTCTTTCACCACAGTGACGGGGTTTGCTTATTTAAAAGCAGATGAGAAACTGCTTTTAAATCAAACAACCTCTGCAACATGTGGCTTTGAAGCTCTTCACAAGCTCATCAGATTTAATGGATGCGCCTGTGCATGTTATCAGCGAGCACGTGCTTTGGATTTGACAACTGCTGATCATCTTGTGACTCTTGTTTAACTGAGACCAGCTAAATCGCAGACACACTGCTGGGGCCTGTGGAGCTGATTTTGTGGGAAAATAAAAAAAATTGTTGGTGAAGTTCTGTGAAGAGTTTAATCGAATGCGGTGAAGAGAATTATTTATTTCAACACCAGTAGATTCCGTAAAAACGGTAATTAGGGAAATTTACTGTATGAGGCTTTAGAGAAAAGTGTAACAGAAGTTGGTGAAATAAGAGCAATGCACACTAAACATTTAGGGTTCTTGAACTGACTACTATGGTTATTATTGTATAAAAAGCAAAAAAAAATAAAAAATAGGAACTGGATCCGTAATGTAATTGATTTCAGAAATTTGGTCCACCATGACTAAAATTGTTAAAGCATCTTTGTTCCCAAAACTGATGTAAGCCTAAAGGTTTGAATTAAAAGTTAAAGTATTTTTATATACAAACTTGCATTTTCACCGATGGTCAATAAAACGAAACGAGGAAGCATTTCAGAGACCTGTTTCGATGCTACCCGTACATACCTGATCAGTTCAATGTTGATTCTTGTCATTTGTGAATGGATACAGCTTGAGTATATTCCTGATAAAATTAGTGAACTTGTTTTTCTGTTTGTTTGTTCTTTAAAGAGTAGTGGTTTGCAACCTCTACCCTTTTGTAAAGACAATCTCAAGCCCAACTGTGACTGTGGAGGATGCAGTGGAGCAGATCGACATTGGTAAGTCAAGCTAACGAGAGCCTTCATGCGGTTTGTGTAAGATTTAAATTTTAAAGTAAAACCATCAACAGTTGTTGCATAGAAGTCTGAACGTTTGGTGTCTCTTTAGGCGGTGTAACTCTGCTGAGAGCAGCAGCTAAGAACCACGCTCGGGTCACCATTGTGTGCGATCCGGCTGACTATTCGCTGGTTGCCAAGGAGATGGAGAATTCAGGAGACAAAGATACGACCCTGGAAACCCGCAGGACGTTGGCTCTGAAAGTGAGGCATTTTCTTTCCCCCAGAATAATTGGATTTTAAAAATTTACAATATGAATATGTATATTTTTGCATTTAAATTAGAGATAAGAAAAGCAAATTATAAGAAAATCAAAAATGCCAGCTGTGCAAACAATTAGCAGGGATGTAAAATCTTCTTGACCAGTTTTGGTTATAAAGTCTACAGAAGGATCTACAGTGATGCTCATTTGTACCTCTAGGATGCAGCAGTCCATCACTGAAGGAGTTCTCCAGTTCACCACTTCATTAACTAACTCTTTACACCCTTGAAGTTCATTTTATTTATTTATTGTTTCAAACAATTGAATACATTTGCAGGTGTTCACAAACTCTTATACTTGAGCTGCATCTGGTTGAATAAACTCCAATTCTTTTACACAAATCTTCTACAAATCCAAGAGTTACATATTTCAAAATTGACTTCATATATTTATATTTTGAATCTAAATGCCAAATAAGCAGCTACAGCACGCTCTGAAACTGGAAGACCATTTCAACATTTTGTTTCATTACTTCTGGAATCTACAGCTAAGATTGATGACATGAAAGCAATTAAATGAATGGATTTTGTGTGTGTTTGACTTGGAATTGGTCAGGAAAAACAAAATCCATAAAAAGGGTTATATGATGTTGCTTTTCTTCTTCTTTTGTGTGTGCATGTGTAAAGGTGATGGTCAGAGCAGGACAAAGTTCAAAGTGAACTTTTTATCATAGGTGTTGTAAGAGGTCACAGCTTTAGCATTTCGGGCACCTGAACTTTAACCGTAACTGATTGGTTCACCAATCAAATACTTTCCTCAAATTTTACTCTGGGTGGATTAATGGGGAAAAAGTGAGTTTTTATTCAAATTCTTAAATGTGAACCGGGCTCATGCATGTGTCTTTGATTCCCTCTCCAGGCCTTCACACATACAGCGCAGTATGACGAGGCCATATCTGACTACTTCCGTGGGCAGTACAGTCGCGGAGTGTCCCAGCTGCCCCTCCGTTACGGCATGAACCCCCACCAGGCCCCCGCCCAGATCTTCACGCTGCGCTCCGAGCTCCCGCTGAAGGGTACGGGCGCATCGCAGGCGGCTCAGCTGACTGCAATATTTTATTTTCAAATTTAAAAGTGTGAAAACCTGAACACAATGCGAGTAACTATTATAGATGTGCGTATAAAACTTCATAGTTTTAATGCATCTAAGGAAAAAAAACCCCACCAAGATTTGATTGCTGTATTTTTTTCAGTTAATATTAAGCAAAAAAAATATTGACCTGCCAACTTTAATACAATTGAAAACAGATGCTCCTTTCTACATCATAAAACAATGTTCTCAGCGACAGGAACATAATTTCCTATCTGTAACAAACTTTTTGAAACATCTGAATAATTTTGAGCTCAACGTTTTCTGTCCCTCAGTGACAAATGGCTCTCCGGGCTTCATCAACCTCTGCGACGCTCTGAACGCCTGGCAGCTGGTCAGAGAGCTGAAGGCCGCCCTCGGCATGGCTGCCGCCACGTCCTTCAAACACGTCAGCCCTGCCGGTGAGACGATGACACACCGCCGCTCCTCAACATGTCCGTGCTGCTTTACCTGCATGGTTTTTCCCGCCTCCTCGCCGCAGGAGCTGCAGTAGGAGTTCCTCTGAGTGAGGAGGAAGCCAAAGTGTGCATGGTCCATGACATGCTGAAGGATCTCACCCCTCTGGCCACAGCGTACGCAAGAGCAAGAGGTCAAACAGGCTGAGAGTTTATCGCTGCAAAGTGTTTTGTGTTTGAATCTGTGTGTCATTGACGTCGATGAAATCCTTCCAGGCTCAGACCGAATGTCGTCTTTTGGGGATTTTATTGCTCTGTCGGATGTTTGCGACGTTCCTACAGCCAAGATTATATCCAGAGAGGTGAATGAAAAAAGAAACGAATACGAGTAGGTGACTGTTGTTTTGAATGTAACGCTGTTTGTTTCACTCCGGTGATTTTTCAGGTGTCGGATGGCATCATAGCTCCTGGTTATGAGGAGGAGGCACTTAAAATTCTGTCGAAAAAGAAAAACGGCAACTACTGCGTGCTACAGGTAAGCGCGGCACAATTTTCACTAGAGAATGCAGCTCCAGTTTGTCTCTGCTTTCCTCAAGTCTGTTGATGTAGAAAACGTGTTTTGACCTTCCTACATAATCAAAGAAGTAACAAAAACACTGAAGTGCTGCGTTTGCTTCAGTTTAATGGCTTTTCCTGTTGAATAAAATCAATTTCTTTTTTTCACCTTGTTCCTTTCTTCCAGATGGATCCAGACTATGAGCCTGACGGCACAGAGGTGAAGGTGCTGTTTGGTCTCTACCTCAAGCAGAAGCGGAACGACGCTCTGATCAACAAGGAGTTCTTCAGGAATGTTGTCTCTAAGGGTTCGGTGAGTCTCTGCGATGCACCGCTGCTCCCCTGCGCGGCCTGAGCGATCAGCGCTAACTGCTCTCTGACCTCAACCACAAGCTGTCTGAGGACGCCGTGCGTGACCTCACCGTGGCCACCATCGCTGTCAAGTACACCCAGTCCAACTCGGTCTGCTACGCCAAAGCCGGACAGGTGAGTCCAGGAAGGAAACTGAATGAAATGATCCGACTCGGCATAAATTTTCCACTCGCCTGCGGTGTGTCCAGGTCATTGGCATCGGCGCCGGTCAGCAGTCTCGTATCCACTGCATGCGGCTGGCGGGTGACAAGGCGGACAACTGGTGGCTCAGACACCACCCTCGTGTTCTGAACATGAAGTTTCGTAGCGGCGTGAAGCGAGCAGAGATGGCCAACGCCATCGACCAGTTTGTCAGCGACACCGTTGGCGAGGTGAGGAGGAGGAGATGAGCACCATGTTTTTAGTAGCAAAATGTATATTTTTGTACCGTGTTCTTTTGACGAATTATCTTTGTGAGTCTTCATAAACCTTTTAATGATTAATCGATTAATTAGTTGATTGTTTAAATAATTGATTCATCGCATCAGTCCATCTATAGCTTCGCCCAAGCTGTGAGACCAGCAGAAGAGTGTTTAGTTTAAAAGATTTGTGGTCTGTGACCAAAACGGAAATTGATGTTTTTTGTGTGTGTTTTGTGCTTGCAGGGACCAGACCTGGCTGTCTGGAAGTCCATGTACGATGAAGTACCGGAGTCTCTGACGGCTACTGAAAAGAAGAACTGGATCAGCTCCCTGCAGGCCGTCGCCGTCAGCTCGGACGCCTTCTTTCCCTTCAGAGACAACATAGATCGAGCCAAACGGGTAAATTGCACCCTAAGCATGTACAAGCTCTTTAGCATGCGTGAAAGCCAGCCCGGTTTGCAGAGTAACCGTCTCTTCTTTCTGTCCGTATGCAGAGCGGTGTGGAGTACATCGCCGCTCCTGCGGGCTCTGCTGCTGATGAGGTTGTGATTAACGCCTGCAATGAGCTGGGCATCACTCTGGTTCACACCAGCCTGCGACTCTTCCATCACTGAGCATTACCAACGTTTCTGATACCGAGACATTCCTACTGTTACCGTTGTAGAAGTGTAGAAATCACTACTGGTTTGTTTTTGTAACACTAGCTGCGTTCTAATATGAGGGAGCAATAAAGTAGCTGTGAATGTAGAATGTAGGTCATTCAAATAAACTGCTAATATTGTTTTTATTCTTGTGGTCTGTTATCTTCCTTCTCTTAAATTTTTAACTTGGTATTTAGTTGCATTTTCTAGTACATTATTTTAAGTTTTGAATTTATCACATTTTGAAAAATGGCAAGTTTGTTCCACCAATATTTTAAAAAACCACATCACAATTCTCTACAGAATATGCATTAACAAATTTGCAACTACTATTTTTGGTCATATTGCTTGTTTGATTTCAAAACTCCGCTTACCTGAGTATTTTTATACTAATTTAAAGTCGGCAACATATGAACAAAATGAATGCTAAGCAGTTGATTTCATGCTGGCATTATTTGCTTTATACAAGACAGTAATGTCCCCCCCAAAAAAAATAGTTATTCCCCTAGTGTCTTAAGTTTGTTTGCAGAACAAAAAATATAGATGATCACACAACATACAGAATTTAAAATCTCTCCAGCTTTATTAAACAAGGGACTTTTGTCAAAGACAGAAACAACATTGGCACTGACAAAAAAAGTACAAAAATAGACCGGTTCACATTCTCATAGCCTAGTTCAAACATTCGAATAGCGTGATTAAAGGGATGAACTGGCAAAAAAAAAAGATGTTAAAGGTTTGTCAATCACACACAGCGCAACCCTTCCACCTAAAAACGAAGGGTTACGAAAAAGAACCAGATGCTTGTAGACAAAAATGCCAACTACTTTGCATTCTTAAACACAGTGCTTACTTTCTGACAATGTTTTATGATGAGTAGATCCAAAACATGTCAGTGGAAAACAAATGCCAGCTGGATAAGTAGCCTTTATAACCTTATTTACATCTAGCTGTAACGGGTCATTAGAGCCCTCAGTTCAGTCATTAGGCAGGTGTTTTCAACAGTGAACTGACTGGCTTGAGAAAAAGAGATCTGGACAGATCAGGCAGCAGGGCAGGAAGCTACGTGAACGTGCCATAGAAAGTGATAATGCAGTCACACTAACAGCATGGCTTCTACAAGGTGAGACAGTGCAGCAACTGAGGCCGTGACGGAGCGAAAGCAAGAGTCACGCGACCGTACGAGAAGTTACTTCTGAGCATTTTGATGAGTGATTCCATCTGCTAGCAGCTCAGGTCGGAGGCACTCGATGGGGCAATGGATATTCTGAAAAACAAGAAGAGTGCAACGTCAACACAAGGAGTTGGCAAAAAGAACTATATTCAATACTTATGTAACCAGGTGAAAAATAGGTGCATGTGAAATGTATTTTCCAAACCATGTTTTGCTTTTATTTCACCGACTGGATGAAATTCTTGTTTTTGTCAGTATGTGGTGCTGTTGTTACAGAGAGGTAATAATATCGATATAGCGATATATATCGATATTTTCTTTCCTAGAAAAAAATCGATATTCATCTGTAAGTATCGTCACATCCAACTGTCACCTTGTTCACTCATTGCTTGAATCGCACCAGGTCATCAGGTTTAGAGTGATTCCTTCAGATGTTAAGTGTCAAGGTTTAAAAGGTATCAAACTATTCAGGTACTTGGTGCATTTTATTTACTTTACAGATGCATTTAAGCTACAGTTTGTACTGTTTCAATTAAAAGAAACATGTTTTCTCACCACTTCTTTGATTCATTTTGTCCAGCTGTTGACTTT